>BPLR01012979.1:0-13552 GCA_021605095.1 Caerostris extrusa | reverse complement strand
GAGTATCGAGGTTTCGGCTTAGAAATGGAATTCAACCCTGAATCTATAATTATATGTCTTTAAATAGTGCATGTCTTTTAAATATTTGTGTGTGATGTTTGTTCGTGTGCCAATAAAGATGTGGGTTCTCAACCTGTGCCGCAACAATGCTCTGCCAATATTTATTTTTATTAATTTTAATCAAATATTTAAATATCTAAATATATTTTTGCTATAATAAAAAAATACAGAAATTATTATTTTACATAATCTGTAAGGTATTTTTTTCTAAGATTAGCATGTAGTTCTAATTAATTAAACAAAATTGAAAATAAAAGTTTTCATTAAAAAAAGCTATCTAAAATTTTCCTTCATCAATTTTAAAAGTTTTATGTATGCTTAAAAAGACATTTTCCATATTATCTTTAATCAATGTCATGAAGTTGTTTAATTTTCTAAAATAAATTTATTACCGAAAATTTTGAACATGAAAAATTACAAATCTAAAATTAATTAAAGGCACTAACATAACTGTAAAAAAATATATAACCCATAAGTTTTAAAAATAAAAAAATTCTCATGATTAATAGTTGTGGTGATAAAAGTTTTCCAACATCAAATTCATAAAAATTACTTAATTAAAAACTAATTATGTTTGACTATGAAAAATGATTATACAGGCTTTACAAAATCAACCTGACAAAATTAAGTGCAATAATTTTCCTAAAACAAACACAAAATTCTTTTATTATTTTTTTTAGTTTGATTTTCTGTGATATATTTACTAACACAATCAATTAAAATATATTGGATGTTTTATGTATATTTAAATGTGTAGAAATTAAATATTTTCAAATTTTGTAGAATTAAGTTTGTTCGACTAATATTCTTAATTCATGTTCTAAAGTGAATGCTTTAGTTTAATATTTCTGAAATTAATAACTTTACTGAAATCTGTAATTTTTTTTAAAAATTTCTTTCATGAGTTTTTTTCAATTTCTATCACGAGTTTTTTTTATGTATAATATTTATTTACAAAATAATTATTAAATAATTTAGTTAAAAAATTAATTTAGAATAAATTGAATATAAAATTGTTCTAAAAGATCGTCTGGTGAAAGCAAAGATTGTTTTATTTCAAAGTGAAAATTAGATTTTTCAAGAAAATAAAATCGTTTGGAATTTTACAGTTTTTTATTTTTTAAGATAATTATAAATTTCCTGGTAATCTGAATATCGGTCCATCAGATTTACAATTTTTATTTATTTTTTATTATTTTTTTTGGATTAAAATTTCCAAATAAGATTTTAATGAATATAAAATTTAGAAAAACATTTATACACACTAAGTTACAAAAATCATATATTTTCAGCAATAAATATTGAGTAATTATTAAATAATTTAATAAAAAAATTAATTCAAAACAAAAATGAATGCAAAATTGTTCTAAAAGATCGTCTGGTGGAAGGAAACACAATTTTATTTCAAAGTGAAAACGAGATTTTTTCAAGAAAAGGAAATTGTTTGGAATTCTACAGTTTTTTATTTTTTTATAATTCTAAATTTCCTGGGTAACCTGATTATCGGCCCATCAGATTACAATTTTTATTTGTTTATTTACATTTTTTTTTTGGATTAGAATTTTCAAATGAGGTTTTAATAAATATAAAATTTACAAAAAATTAAACATTTCAGTTACGTAAATCATATATTTTTAGTAATAAATATTGAGTAATTATTAATTTAATTGAGCAATTATTAAAAATTTAAAAAATTAATTTCAAAAGATATTTTTAGCAATAAATATTGAGTAATTATTAATTTAATTAAGTAGTTATTAAATAATTTAATTAAAAATTAATTCCAAAGATATTTTTAGCAATAAATATTGAGTAATTATTAATTTAATTAAGTAGTTATTAAATAAATAAAAAAAATTAATTTAGAACAAAAATATATGTAAAAATGTTCTAAAAAATCTTCTAATGAAATAAAGACAATTTTATTTCAAGTGAAAATAGGGATTTTTCAAGAAAAGAAAATCGTTTGGGGTTCCATAGCATTTTTTTTTTAAGATTGCTGTTATGTGTTTTGTTCTTACATTAAATTCTGAATTTCCTGGGTAACCTGTATATCGGCTCAGCCGATTGAAATTTTTATTTATTTATTTTTTTTATTTATTTTTTTGATTAAAATTCCCAAATGAGGTTTTAATGAATATAAAAATTTAGAAAAAAATTTATACACAGTATGTTACATAAATTATATATTTTTAGCTATAAATATTGAGTAATTATTAATTTAATTGGGTAATTATTAAATAAAATTAAAAAATGAATTCAGAACAAAAATAAATGTAAAATTGTTCTAAAAGATCGTCTGGTGAAAAGAAAAACAATTTTATTTCAAAGTGAAAATGAAATTTTTCAAGAAAAGAAAATCGTTTGTGATTCTATAATTTTTTATTTTTTAAGATTGCTGTTCATTTTGTTCTTACATTAAATACTAAATTTCATGGGTAATCTGATTATAGGACCATCAGATTACAATTTTTATTTATTTATTATATTTTTTTTTGATTAAAATTTCCAAATGAGACTTTAATGAATATAAAATTTAGAACAAAGTTTATACACTCTAAATTACATAAATCATATATTTTTAGCAATAAATATGGATCTGTATGAAAAGTATTTATTTTGTGTTGATGTAATTAAAAAAATTTTTTAAGTATATCTTTTAGAAAAATTTAGATTTTTTAGAAATCTGTATTATTTTAACAGATTTATAAATGAACAAATTGTTCATATTTTTAAAATATTATAAACTTTTATTTTTTTATTTATTTCTGTCATTTTTTATTTGTTTTGTGTCTATTTCTTGTTTTTGTTTGTTTTTACATTCTTAATTTAATTTTTCTTCAAAGTATCCTTTCATTGTGATAATTTCTTTAGTGATAAGATATAATGTGTAATTTTTGAATTAGTGAATTATGGTTAATTATTTTTATATAATGTTATGATTAATTAATAATTATTATGATTTTCTTATTGTAATTTTTACAATGAGTTAAAATTGTTCTGAACCTAATGCATATCTGACAAAGTATATTATTTGTTTGATTACCCATAAAATATATGTGTATTTTTTGGAGAGAATAGGTCAGCGGTGTCCTGGACCACTTTCAACGTTTCTTATTGGTATATATTTTTTTTTAAATTTCTTTCACTAGCTATTCTTATTGCTTTATTTAAAAAGCCTTATTAAAGCAGTCTTTACTTAAAGCTTTTAAAAAATTTCTTTTACATGTTGTTTTATTATAAAAATTTTTTTCATTTGCTCTTTTTTATTAAATTTTTTCCACGCGCTTTTATTAAATTCCTTTCATGGGTTTTTAATAAAATCGTTTGGAATTCTATAGTTTATTTTTTATTTATCTATTTTATTTTTTCGGTTTTGAATGATAACTGATGAAACGTAATTTATTGCCTGGATATGATTTATGAATGCCTGAATATATTTTTCTTTCGTTCTTTAAGATTGCTGTTATGTGTTGTGTTTTTATATTGAATTCTAAATTTTATGGGTACCTGTATATCAGGCCAGTCGATTAAATTTGTTCTTTTTTAAATATTATTATTTATGTAATTTAATTTGATTGTGTTGAAAATTAGCAAGCGGATGGATTCAAACAGAGAAAAGTAACAGGGGAGAAAAATAAAGATAAAGATTATTTAAATTTTTAATAATTAATATTTTAAAATACATAATATCGAAGGAAATAAAATAGATGAAAAAATTCAACAATATTGTTTCATTTAAAATTGCTTTGCTAGTCAGATTGACTGCGCATATATAACTAGCATCCCTAACACATAATCGATTAGTCTATTTCCGCCTTTAAACCGGATGTTTACCTTTTTACACAATTATTGGTCGTATATAACAGTTGTTTAAATTTTCCGAAGATGTTTTGAAGAAATGATTTTCTTTATAGAAATACTTGTAATATACAATTAAAGATTCTTCATATTATTTATATTTAAACTGATACTTATCTTTTATATATATTTTTTACATGTGTTTGTCACTGAACTCCTCCTAAACGGTTGGACCGATTTTGATGAAATTTTTGTGTGTGTTTTGAGTGGGTCCCTAAATGGTTTAGATTCACAATTGGATCCGGTAGGTGGCGCTGAAATCGATATAATTTTTCTGTACGTGTGTTTGTCACTGAACTCCTCCTAAAAGGATGGACCTGTATATGGATTTTGATGAAATTTCTTGTGTGTTTGACAAAACATAGAGAATGTTTTTATGCTATTCCCTTTGTTGTAAGTCATCAGCAGATTGTGCTGCAGTGTATCAACTTCTTCAACAACCAATCGCTATGAAAATTGGTAAAAATGTATATTTGAGTATGGAAAATAGGTTCGCGCTATCCACTTTATTGTTACTTGCCACCAGATGGTGCTGCAGCATTTCATCTTATATACCGTTCAAACGACATCCATGAAAATTAGATGCACATGTATTGGAAGATAGAGAATACATTCTCTAAACAATATGTAATTTTCTGCAATTCATTTTTTTGGCAGGACAACGTATGCTGGTTTCAGCTAGTTTTTAAAAATAATAAATAAATTTACCAAAAATCGCTGCATACAAAGCACATTTTATTACAATAAAACACGCAAATACAAGCAACGTTTTAAAGAAAAAAATTCAATGCACATTTTTACACTGTAGTTATACTCCAACCCTTTTTAGATGACTGAGCGTCTGGATCTTGAGAAGTGTTCGAAGAATCTTTACCCAAAGATGGAACAACCGGAGTGGGCACGTGAAGTCCGAAGTACATCTTTCTTCTTCAGAGTGGATTCCGGGGGAACTATGGGCTCGTCCCCAATGTCTGGGGGGTTCCTCAAAGCTACTGGCTTCTCACCGATGGAAGGTTTGACAGACGGCGACGGGGTTTTAGAACGACTTGGAGGTTTCTGCAGTTCTTGTTTTTCGGAACTCTTCAAGAAGGAGGTTGCGGATTCCTTTTTGTCCCTGTCTTCTCTTCCTTCATGCTCTTCAGGGGACTCTGGAAAGTGCTGGAGGGAGGATTGGCAGGTGGTCTGAAGGTGGAGTAAGAACTTGTCCTCAGACCTTCAGTCACTAAGGCACATTGGTCAGAAGCCTTCCTCGTGTTGATGATGCACTGCTCGCCAATCTCCCCTCCGCTGCAGAATGTCGTCAAGCAAGGGTTGACCATGACTTGCTGACTCGATGAGTTGTTGATGGTGGCGAAATAAGCTTGCTTGGTGGGCTCAAGAATGTCCGGTGGCGTGTTCTGCATAACCCCAGCTCATAAAACTGGGCTTGGCTTTCCTCCCCGTCTGGTTTCATGTCTTGGACGTCTTTGATATGGAGTTGGCTGCTTCTAGGGCTGTCATCCAGCTGCTGCAGCTGGAAAGGTGACGACACGGATTCGTCACTCTCTTGGGTGGCAGTCCAGTGAGGGTCGTCGTGGTCGTGGTTCTTTTCCCAGTCTCGAGTCCCATTCCGGTAGCCTCTCTTCGCCTTGGAGACAATGAGAGGCGAACTCTGGTGGTGAACGGTGAAGTCTCGGACTATAGATGCAGCTGCAGCAGCTGATTTCTCAACAAGCAGGTGATCCACCTCCTTCCATTCGATCTCTTCCGGGCACATTTGAAAGCGGAGTTTCCGGAGTTTTTCCATTCGAACGTCCACCTCTATGGTTTCGGGTACTTTGCTGCTGAGATAAGAGTCACTCACGATTTCTGGTTTCAAAAAACCTATTGAATGTAGAAAAACAGGATAGTTTAAAAAAATATTATAATATTTTCAAAATTAAAAACTAAATTGTTACATATTTTTATGATTAAAAATATTTTTTTAATGAACGCATAATTATAAATATTTAAACCATATAAAAATTTACAATTAAAACTTTTTTTTTTTAATATGAATTAAAAACAAAACTTTAATAATATTGAGGTTAATTCTAAATTTATTTATTTTTATTTTGACGATATATTGCTGTTGTGTCTAATCCTCAGTTATCTGCGCTCCCTTGAATAATTTACTCATGGATGAAGGGAAAAGGGGCAACTTCTGTTGTGTTGGAACACCTGTAGGTAGAAGTCTGACTTGAGTACATAATAATTTAGTAAAATAATTTTTTAAAATTAATTTGGTAATAATAATTTTCCTCTTTTGAGTATTAAACAATAGCATTGAACAAAATCAAATAGTTTTTTTTAGCTAATTACAAATAGTTGAATATTAATAAATTTATTGTTAAAAACACTTTAGCGAAATAAACAATACTTATTTTAAAACTATTTGAATTTTTTTTTCTTATCCCACTTCATAGACAGCAATATTTACACAAATTCCATGAATCCATGTTATGGAAGAAGAGCGGGGATGGGCAGCTTCTGTTGTTATGGAGCACCCGTAGGTAGAATTCTTATTTGGCTCCGATCGCTGAAGAAGAAGGGTAGTGCCACCTAGGAGAGCTTTCAGAGGAAACTACAGCGCATTTGCGTATCGTATGGGAGAAGACCTGGAAAACTCCCATTAGGTAATCCAATTAACGAGGCTGGCGGCTGCCAACGGATTGAACCTCCGCCCTAATGCTCACCAGCGTCTCGCGTTGCCACTGAGGCACAAGTCGGACATAAGCTGTTTTAGTTGAAGTAATTCAATAATCCTATTTTGGTTTATGGGAGCCTGAATTGGCGAGTGGCTAGCGTTCTGGCACTCGGTACCACAGGTTTCGGGTTCGAGTCCCGACAGCGCCATGAATATTTGTAGTTTTTCGGAATCCACTTTAAATCGCAGGTCCCGGTCTAACATGAGCGTTGCGGGGGTATTGTTACTCCACGTTCGTAGTTTATCTTCAAGCTACACGCACCTCCTGGGTAGTGCTAAGTGAGTAACGTCTGTGCAGCGCTTGCCTTAAGGCATCAAAGACAATTGTCTAAGTGTTTGCCAGCTGCAGTAGACAAATAAAAAAAAAATTGATAAAAATAAAAATAAATAATAAATAAAAAAAAAAATTGGTTTATGCGATTTAAGTATAGGTTTAAAATCTCAGATGTTATTTAAGTGCAAGTCAAAAGTTATTGAAATTTTAAAACATTATATTAATAGAATTGTTTTTAATTTTTAACCCTTCACTTATAAAATTACAATCAATATTAGATTTAACTTACTTTGAAATGAACCGCTTCTATTCTTCATTCTTGGTTCCTGAAATAGAATTCAAAGAAAAGTATCGGTTTTCTTATACTTTACAAATTAAATAAACACAATTTTTATTAATTAGTTACAGAAAGAGACATGCAATCGAAAATTATTTACAATATTAAGTACTAGCAAAACAGTATTGTTTTTTAAAAATATTTCTCAATTATTAGAAATCAATTTGTATAGTGGGTAATCGGTGAGATACGAATCATCACTTTTAATTCGGTGGCGTCCGAATTAAAAGTGAATTATTAAGGTACGAAACATAAGTGAGGTTCATAAATGAATCAATAAAGTATTAATCCTTGAATCAGTGAGTGCAAGTAATTTGCATGCTTCCGTATGCAAGTAATTTAATCGGTGAGTTACGAATCATTAACGAATTAGTAAGGTACGAATTATAACTAAATTAGTAAGGTACAAATTATAACTAAGTTAGTAAGGTACAAACTATAAGTGAATCATTAAGGCATGAAACAATAATTCTATGAGATATGCAAGTAATTTGCATACCTCGGTATGCAAGTGATTTAATCGGGCAGATACGAATCATTAATGAATTAGTGAGGTACGAATTATAAGGGAATTAGTGAGGTACGAATTATAAATGAATTAATAAGATACGAATTATAAATGAATTAGTAAGGTACGAATTATAAAGGAATTAATAAGGTACGAATTATAAACAAATTAGTAAGGTGCGAATCATAAGTGAGGTTCATAAGTGAATCAATAAAGTACGAATCCTTGAATCTGTGAGTACAAGTAATTACCATACATAGGTATGCAAGTCATTTAATCGGTGAGATACGAATCATCACTAAATTAGTAAGGTACAAATTATAAGTTAGATTCATAAATGAATCAATAAGGTACAAACTATTAAATCAGTGAGGTATGTAAGTAATTTTAAATCACAAAATATGAAAAAGCGATTTAAAATCGCGGGGGCTATTTGTCAATTTTTTACAACTTACTTAATAGCTTGTTTATACAGAATTTTGGTTTTGTGAGATTGATATTAAAAAGCAATTAAAGCTCACTCCAATAAAGAAAATCTAAATCGACTTTTGATTTATAAGCTGTTCCATGAAATAAAAAAAAAAAATATTATTATGACAAATTAACCTTTGCATTTTTGCTTTCTTTCAGCTAAACTTTCTCTCACCTTCACAGTGATGTTGCCATTCCCGGATAATTAATTGGCAACTTTTAATTGCTTTTAATAAAAGTAATTATACGAGCATGATTTAATTTCGTTACAAGCTCGAATACATTTCGTATAAGTGAATTTATTTTATCGTTTGACTTGAAGCTTTCAGTGCGTTATCGATGTTGTTTTAATGAACCTTGAAATGGATTATTTTTTAGCTTTCAGATTAGAAAATGTAAATTAATTTTAGAGCTCTTCTAATTAAATAAATCTGCTATTAACACTTCTAGTAGTCATTTCATTTTCATTTTTAAAAATTTGAAAATATATTTAAGAATATTTTTCTTTAGATTTTATTTTTATCAATATTTGTAATCTCATTTTTTTTAATGATATGTTTAAAAATATCAATGTAGATTAATGTTATCGAATGAGATCACATATTATTATTTTTAATAATGAAGAAAACATTAAGAAATTGAGAAATTTAATGTCGCTTCCGTAGCATATGGGAACGCATTTATTTGGGTGTCATTTGCTTTCATTTGAATACAGCATGAATTCGGCTTTTTATTAGAAATATGATTATTTTAAAACACCATTAAAAAGTAGGAAAAGAAAAACCATTTAAGATTTCATAAACATTTACCTGTTTTACATCGTCATCTTCAATTGTATGCGAAGAAGAGCATAAAGAGTGTGCCTAAAATTAAAATCGCAAGAAATGTTAGACTAGGTTCACTGTGTTGATATTACATTGGATTTAATCATTATAATATCTTAATACTTTGCACGTAGGTAACAGTGCAATGCTGTATTAACAATTCAAATGTAGTTGAGTCTGGATTATCTGTGTTAATTGGCATTGACCACTACTCGGATAACTGAAAATTAAATGAACTTTCCTATAACAAATTACGATCAGGATATGAATATTAATCCTATCAAAATATAATAAATATCAGTATAATAAGTTTATCAAAAGTATAAGTATTTCAAATATCCTACCAAAGTATATTAAATATCCTAAAATCAAACTATATCAATTAAAAATAATTAAAAATAAATAAATAAATAAAATAATAAATAAAAACGAAAACACAAATAACATAACGCTGATGTACCATCTGAAAGAGGAATAAAATTTTACTTTTCAACATTTGAATCTTCTATTTACTAAACGTCACTGATATAGAATATTATTATTAGCCTAACATATAAGACAACAGAAGTGTGTTATCTTTTTCTGATCATGGCTATGACAACATTTATGTATATGAATTCTTGTACACACTGCTAGGACAGAATTACATATAAACTACATACAAGTGAAACCGTATATAAAGATAGCACATGTAAAGAAAAAAGGGGCCCGATGCCTGAGTGGCTAGTGCTCTGGCTCTAGGTACCACAGGTTTCGGGTTCGAGTCCCGGCGATGCCATGGATGTTTGCAATGGTTTGGAATCCACTTTAAACAGTAGATCTCGGTCTAATAGGATCATAGTGCTTTGCAGGGGTATTGTTACTCCATCGTCTGTTGCATATCTTCAAGCTGCATGTGCCCCCCTGTTAAATGAGTAACGTCGGTGCGGCTTTTGATTATGACGTAAAAAAATAGCTGTCTAAGTATTAGCCAGATGCATTAGAAAAAAATTTGAATTTTCTATTTAGTCAATGTCCTATAGACTTACATATAAGGCCACAGACATGTGTTATCCTTCTGATAATGTCTCTGCCAATAATTATGTAATCTTATTTCTATGAATTCTAGTATATGAGGACTGCTACCACAGAACTCTACATGTAAAGTGCATCTCTCAGAAGTCAAACCGAATAGGAATACAGAAGACTTAAAAAAAAAATCACTTGAGTGGGCAATGAAGAAGTTTTAAGAACGGTGAAACAAAAAACGAAATAAAAAGAACACGTTCGAACTTTCTTGGATAATGTGAACTTAGTTTACTGGGACTAGGAAATTTGATATTATACTGTATTTCCTGAACAATAGATACAAGAATATTTATCGATTACTATATAAAAATTAATTATTAACTGGCATTTTTCAACTCAATTTGGCCATATCGCAAAAATAGGAACCATTGGGATTTGGTTACTTTTTTTGTGGCGACAACTGAGTTATCATCGCCAAATGTGGTAACCCGAGATTCTTATATTATTTACATTTCACTTAACTTACAGTTGTAACGCCTTTACTTGGCTTGACTTTGACGCGAAATTCCAATGACTCTTTTTCTGCGATTTTATCCTGAACTTCAGTTCAAATCGACGTTAAAACATTTCAGTTATGGCTACAGAAATATCGCTTTAGTTCAGGAAATTTAATGTATTTCAATAATTTTTAGATGGTGTATATTTAGAATTTTAATATTTAATATAAATAAATTTAGATAAAGTGAATGAAGAATAATAAAAGTAGGAATATGCATTAGAAATTATCGGTAAAGAATCAAGTAAATAACATATTAATTACTCTTACATTTTCACTGCAGACTGTATAACACAGAAAGATAATGAAGCCCTGAAAAAAGAAAAAAAAAAAAATAAATTTAAATCAATAAAATAATATATAAATTGAAAACTATAATTTACAAAAATTATACAAGTTTGTATTAAACTTATAGCATGGATAATTGATTGAATTAATAAAATATTAAAAAATGATTAATGTAATTTTTTTAAAATTATGAGTTTATTTTTTTATAAGAAATTAAATTTTATTATTTTTTAAAAAAGAAAATAAATTATTTCCAAAGAATTATATTACACGTTCATCTGTCTATCTATATCTTTCTATATATGTATATTTCACAAAGTTAGTGTGTGTCTATCTATACCAAATTTTACATCTTTAACGCCAAATTTTATCACTATTATGCCAAAATGTTACTGACAAATTTGCTTTTACGCCAAATTTTATTTCTTTAAATCCAAATTGTTATGTGAAATTTTCTTTTTTTTTTTTTTTTTTGATGAACAACCAAAATGTATCTTAATAACACCGAAATTAATCGCTATTAGGCTAAAATTATTTGCTAATACATTAAAATTTCTTGCTATTAAGCCGAAATTTTATCACTATTATGCCAAAATGTTACTGATAAATTTGCTTTTACGCCCAATTTTATTTCTTTAAATCTAAATTGTTATGTGAAGTTTTCTTTTTTTTTTTTTTTTTTTGATGAACAACAAAAATGTATCTTAATAACACCGAAATTAATTGCTATTACGCTAAAATTATTTGCTAATACAACAAAATTTATTGCTATTAAGTCGAAATTTTATATTGTTTTCAATGTCGAATTTGAAAGATAAAACTGTTGAAATCTAGATTACCACGCGGAAGTCGCCAATCTTGCAACCCGTATTATTTTACCAATGTTCCACCAATTTCTATAGGGTTACAATACATTAATTACGGAAATTCATTATATCTTTTTTTCGGACAATATAATGACTGTTTTAATTTACTTTGCATTTTTATTTGAAGAATTTTTATTTAAAATAAATTGGAACAGAAATATATACTTTTTAAAAATAATTACTCCGAGATATTATAGATTATTCTGAGAATATTTTTGTAACAGTAAATCGGCGACTGATATAGAATATTAACAATTATTACGGTGTTGCCACTCATGAAAACTGAAACAAACAAAAACGATTTTTTACTTCATTAATAACTTATATTTCATTATTATATAATTAAGTTCTTTTTAATGCTGTTGATAAAGTTAAGGTTTTATGGCAATCATTATTTGATTTCGTACGAAAAATTTATGCTATTTATTTTTAGAAAATTAGTTCCCGTTATAAAAAAGGATTAGAACATAAAAAAATTTCTGAGGATTTGTGCTGTTGTTCAAGTATTCTCTATTCATTTATTATGACCATGCAAGGACACATATAGCAATTTCAATCTTATTACTTACTGCATACGGCAAGTTTAATCGCCATATGCGACTTTCGATATTTACGGTTTTTAAAATCAAGCCAAAAGTAGATTTCAATAAATTTTCTTCAGGAAATGATGATGAATTAATTTGCAATCAATTTAATTGATATTTTATAATCTTCACTTAATGATTACGCATTTATTTTTATTTTGGTAGCATTAGATAATTTTTTTGTCTATAATATATTAATTTTCATCGATGAACTTCATTTTTTGGGTACTAATATGCTATTAATTCTTAAGTTATAAATTATACATTTGCTAATGGTTTAGGTAAAATTATTTTTTTTTACCGTAAAAGATTGTAGATCAATATATTGATCAACATAATATGAAATGTGATGAAAATTCCTAGTATCATGTGGTAAAACATTGCTAAGATGTGAGTCTTATGGAGAAATGAACAATCTGTGTATAATTATAAGTCGTATAATAAAATAGTATTGAATTTTTAAAATTGTTAGCATATATTCTTTAATTTCCTTAGATATGTTAACATTCTACTACGATTTACCTTATCAATTTACATATTTTTTAATCAGAAATTGCAATAATTTTGTAGCAAAACTATTAGAATTAAACTAATGGTAATGCTTTAATTGGAAATAAACGAATTAAGCAGCACAACTATTGCGACAAAATTATTGGAAGTGATAAAACTCTTAATTATTAGCAAAAGTTATTAAAAACTTTTTATAAATTTGAAGAATTTTTGAGTGTTATGGAGAAATGAACAAACACATGCTGTATACTCATGAACAAGCTGCATAATTATAAGTACAGTTTTATTTAAATAAATAATATTGAATTTTAAAAATTGTTAGCAAATTTATCAATTTCATTAGATATCTTAACATTCTACTACGATTTAACATATCTGACCTTAACATATCTACATATTTGATAACTTGAAATTGCATTAAATTTTGTCCAACGAAATTATTGGAAATGATAAAATCAATAACTAATGGCAAAAATTATTAAAAAGTTTTTATAAATTTGAAGAATTTTTGAAGTCTTATGGAGAAATGAACTCTTACGTTGTATAAACCTAAGATCAGTTTTATTTAAATAAACAGTATTGAATTTTAAAATTTATCATATCTAAGTATTTAATTTCTTAGGTTTCTTAACATTTTACTAGATTTACTTTATCAATCTACATATTTGTCTACCTGAAAT
>BPLR01012978.1:0-75480 GCA_021605095.1 Caerostris extrusa | reverse complement strand
CTTTGACGATGTACTACCAGATTTGATGTTCATCTAAACTGACGATGTACTACTAGATTTGATGTTCATCTAAACTGACGATGTACTACCAGATTTGATGTTCATCTAAACTGACGATGTACTACCAGATTTGATGTTCATCTAAACTGACGATGTACTACCAGATTTGATGTTCATCTAAACTGACGATGTACTACCAGATTTGATGTTCATCTAAACTGACGATGTTCTACCAGATTTGATGTTCATCTAAACTGACGATGTTCTACCAGATTTGATGTTCATCTAAACTGACGATATACCACGAGATTTTATGTTTACCCAAACTGACGATGTACTACCAGATTTGATGCCTATTAAAAAAACTGTCAAAAATTTCTGCTTCTTCCTTCTCATCAGGATATTTCGGAAAAGTGATATTGTTTGGTCATTCCACATAATACTATAGCGATTTGTTTGGACTTTATTCAGGTGATTATTTCTCAGCACTCCTTTTGCTGCACGAGAGTTGTATTCCAGACATGGATTGTATACCAAACTGACTGACGGTGTTACCACCAGATTTGACGTTTACTAAAAATTTTGTCCAAAATTTTTACTTCTATATATAACATATATATTCCAAATATATTCCATGTGGGCTTATATGTCTTCGTCCATGTGCGTATATATGTTTACGTGTTCCAAATATATGCCCATTTTAATGCGTGCCATATATTGTCACACATTTTTGGAATATATAACATTACGTTTAAGAATCGTTGCAAGAAATTTCCAGCGTCAAATTTTCTAAACTTTTAAAAATTTTGCAGCGCAATCACTCCTGGTACATCTGCCATACCAGAAATATGAAAAGAAATCGGAAGATAAAACTACTTTTGTTCAAGACTACCAGCATCTAAAAGTGTACGATCCACATCTTCCCCACTCTTCGGAACTACCATGCAATGCGAGACACAAAGAAATCGTAAGGGTACTTACCATCTAGGTAAGGGGTTGGCTTCCTGGAATGGGGGTGGTGGCGTTGACCCCGTTCATGACGGGCGTCACTTTCTGGTCCCTGAGGGGGGCGTAGCAGTAGTCCTGCGGGAAGAACTCGTCGATCTCAGGAATGCCCTCGTAAGAGTTGGAGGACAGCAACTCGAGATTCGCATCCGGGCGACTATCTGCAACACATGGATGCCCATTAGCTATCTTCTTTTTTTTTTAAACATACAGTGAATCATGGTCAGTTTGTAGTAATGGTTCATAGAGTACAAGACCTGATCCGTGAAAAATGTGGAGAATTGTTTGTTTATGCATGGGCACAAACACATCCCCACACATACCAGAATTACAGTGGTACTTTCTATTATTAGACCCATACCAGCAACTGTGTTAAAAGTCACTTATTTGTGCCTTATTTGTCACTTATTTAAGCGACAATGACTAAAACATTTTCATTAAATTTAGATGCGGCACGTGCTGACAACACTTGTACAATTTGGAGAATTGTTCGTTTACGCATGCGCACAAACACACATACATATATAAAGAACAAAAAAAAAAAAAAGAGAACAAGCAAGGAGAGAATTATAGATACTAGAATTACAATGGTGTGTTATATTATTAGAATCATACCAGTAATTGTGATAAAAAAATTAATTATTTGTTGTAAAAAACGGCAATAACTGCATCTTTTCATTAAATGTGTGTGTGGAAAGTGCTGATAACACCTGCAAAAAATCACATCAAAAGAAAACGGAATATGGAGACAGTTTACAAAGCGAACGTAGAGGAAATTGAGGAAGAAAAATCATAACAATCCCTCGAACAGACAGAAAAATTCATGATGCATGCTTAGAAAACTGAAAAATGCATAAGAGCATGTTAACTAAGCATATCAAAGACAAAGAAGTTGCTTTGTAAACTGTCTCCATATTCCATTTTCTTTTTAGTGGTTTTTACGAACTTCTAGGCATTCCTACAATACTAGCTATTTAAAATACTGTGACAGCCTAAAACCAAATTTTCGCCAATTTTTCTTTGGTGACAGATCTAAAACTTTTCCCGTTCTGAAAAACAACCAAAATTTTACAAATTTTACGCTTAAACATGATATTATTTATTAGAAAATGTTCATCAAAGGATATAACCCATTATTATGCAATCGACAATAAATAATAAAATAAAAACAATTCATATCTGAATTGAAGATTAGTTAGAAAAACTAAAATCGAAAAATTACGTGTTATTTATGCACGTGCTCACGTTTTATTTATTATTTCAGTGTTGCCAGTTCTTAAAGCAATATTTGTACAGGTGTTGTCAGCACGCGCCACACCTAAATTTGATGAAATGTTGTAATTATTGTCGTCTTTTATTGCAAATGAGTGATTTTTAACACAATTACTGGTATGGGTCTTATAATATGGCACACCACTGTAGATAGAAATAGATTGCTAAAACTGATTTGAAAAAGAATATTAAAAGATAAGACAGTGCAAATTATTCTCTCGATGTTTCAAAATTACAAAAAAAAGAAGATGATGATGATGATATAGTTCTGATTAAGCGATTTACATTCATTTAGAAAATCAGCCATTTAAAATGCAAAATCGGCATTCAAATGCAAAATCTAATGGCATTCAAAATGCAACATCTTTCTTTTCTTTAAAAGCTAACATCATGCATTGCCGATTTTTCACCATCAACCGAAAGAGAGAATTCATAAATCGAAATAATAATAATAAAAAATAGAAAACACTAAATCATAAAGAATAGAATTTTAATTTCACAGGCACAAAAAAAAAAAAAAAAAAAAATATTTAACGAAAAGCAACACGTAATGCTGCGAAATAAATATAGTTTGTTCAAACTACGTTGCATAAGAATATTAAAAAGTGAGTCAGTACACCTTTTTTCTTCCATCGTTTTAAATTTCGAAAGAAAAATAACAAAAAACAAAAAAAAGACGCTCTGATTAAGCGAATGACACTCATTTAGCAACATTAGCCATTCAAAATGCAACATCTAAAGAAAAAAGAAAGTCTTTCTTCTTAAAAAGCTGTCATCATGTACATTGCAGATTTTTTTCCCATCAACCGAAAGAGAGAATTCATAAAGAAATAGAAAACACTTCATAGGAATAGATTTTAATTTCACAGGGAAAAAAAGAAAAAAAGTTAACGAAAAGCAACACGTAATGCTACGAAATAGTTTAATCAAACTACTTTGCATAAGAATATTAAAAAGGTGATCAGTACACCTTTTTTTCTCCCAACGTTTCAAATTTCGAAAAAAATAATAACAGTAACAGTAATAAAAAAAAAAAGACGCTCTGAGTAAGCGAATGACACTCATTTAGTAACATCTGCCATACAAAATGCAACATCTAAAAAGAAGAGTTATTCTTTTTTCAGGCTGTCATCATGCATTGCAGATTTCCCTCATCAACCCAAAGAGAGACTTCATAAAAGAAATCGAAAACACTTCATAGAATTGAAATTTTAATTTCATAGAGTAAAAAAGAAAAAAAAAAAATGTTTAACTAATAGCACCAGGCAATGATCAAACTGCTTTGCATAAGAATATTAAAAGGCGAGTCAGTACAACTCGTTCTTTCAATTTTTTTTAAAAATAATAATAAGAGAATGAAAAAAAAGACGCTCTGATTAAGAGAACGACACTCATTTAGTAACATCTGCCATTCAAAATGCAACATCCAAACAAACAAACAAACAAAAAAGTATTTTCTTTTTTTGCAGGCTGGCGTCATGTATTGCAAATTTTCCGCCATCAACAAAGAAAGAATTCATAAAAGAAATCGAAAACACTTCATAGGAATAGAATTTTAATTTCACAGGTACAAAAAAAAAAAAAAAAAATGTTTAATGAAAAAAGCAACACGTAAAACTACGAAATAAACATACTTTAATTAAACTGTTTTGCATAAGAATATTAAAGGTGAGTCAGTACAACTCGTTCTTTCAATTTTTAAATAATAATAACAAGAGAATAAAAAATTTAAAAAAAAAAAAAAGGGGGCTCTGATTAAGCGTACGACACTGATTTAACAACATCTGCCATTCAAAATGCAACATCAAACAAAAAAAGTCTGTCATCATGCATTACTGATTTTCCACCATCAACCCAAAGAAAGAATTCATAAAAGTAAACGAAAAAAACACTTCATAGGAATAGAATTTTATTTAACAGGGAAAAAAAAAAAGGGGAGAGGGGAAATATTTAATGAAAATCAGCACGTAATGCTACGAAATAAACATAGTTTGTTCAAACTACATTGCATAAGAATAGTAAAAGGTGAGTCAGTACACCTTTTTTTCTTCCAACGTTTTAAAATTGAAATGGAAAAATAACTACAATAATAAGAATAAAAAAAAAAAAAAAAAAAAACGCTCTGATTAAGCGTACGACACTCATTTAGCAACATCTGCCATTCAAGATGCAACATCCAAACAACAACAAAAAGAAGAATCCTTTCTTTTTTGCAGGCTGGCGTCATGCATTGCAGAGCTTCCACCATCCACCGAGAGAACAAACATATCGGTCATTCCAAACATTCTCGTAATCTTCCACAAACACGGAGGGCTGGGATGATTAAGAATGAGTGAGTAATCCCCGGCAACGTAGAGGTAGCAGAGCCTGCTGAATGAACGCAACAATTGAGCAGAGGTCTTGCGACACCAGGCGACAAACAATAATTATTGTGTTCTTGGGGGAAGGCCAGCCGATTGTGATCTCAGTTATTACAACACTAAATGCATCTGGCAACCCTCCCCACCTTTTTTTTTCCCCCAATTGCATTCCTTAAAGGAGAGAACAAAAGGTAGGGCGCGGAGGGGTGGATTGGCTTTAATTCCCCTACCGTAAGACGCATGTTTGGCCTTTCATTGTTGTCTTTTATTTCTTTTATGAGCCACTTCTGCGGCAGTTGCCACCACGTCCAGGCTCGTGGCACCGAAATGGACGTGACCCACTCGACTGATGGGCAGATATGAGCGTCGGGGAAGTGAAACTGAATTCGTAATGGGCTGTAGGGTTTGATTAAATTATGCATCATAAGTGTTCTTGTATCATTAATTGCCATTAAGCATATAATTTCTACTAAGCCTGTAATATCAAACCTTTTTCCATTTTATTAAGGCCATCATTTATTTTTGTGTAGCCCATTTTATACAATGTTGTATTTCCAACGTACGTGAAAATTATTCTAACATACATATAATATTTATTCTGTACTATTTATTATTCGTTGATTGACTTACTCAGTTGCAGAAAAATGTTAGTAGTGGTGTCTAGTTTCAATTCTTGTACTTTTGCACTGAGTACAAGAATTGAAACTAGACACCACTACTAACATTTTTCTGCCACTAAGCCAATCAACGAATAATAAATAGTACAGAATAAATATTATATGTATGTTGTTTTGCACCCTTATTTTGGGAATGCCTTTTGTCTACTATCACTAAATTTAAATATGACGATTGGAAATTGTAATGACGATTAAGTATGATTATTGAAGCAGAGTTTCTAAAAATATCGATTGACGATTGATTATTGAAGCATAGTAATTATAATATGAGGGATCGATTCGTTAAAATTGGATTGTTTATTTTGTTTAGATATATATGAATTAAAACAATAGTTCAATTTAAAAACTATAATTTCATTTTGAAATAAAGTAAAACATCATCAAAATATTTTAATATACACAATATTATATCCATTGTCACATGTAAATGGCCTTTTTATAAACTCATATTAAATTTCCTTGTGGTGTTTAGTTGTGTTATACTCAAAAGTTTGAATAAATGAATCCATTTTTGAACTATTTAATAAAATGCTATCAAGCTCAAATCTTGCATATACATATCTATTCGAGATATACTCAATTGACTTATATACGATATTTGTTGACATGTGCCTTCTTACAATTTGCATTTAAAATTTTTTTGTTTAATATTGAACAGATTTCAGAAATTATATTATTAATGAAATCAAATAATTTTGTTTTTAAAAAAAAAAAACAATACATTCTCTCACCTCTGAGGAGAGTCTCCAAATGTTCCCAGAGTATCTCTCCCACAAAATGGGGCACCATGGACAGGAACACCTCCTTGTCCAGCGAGCACATGTCCTTTCCTTTCATCCTGAAGAGTTCTGTGTTGACGTTTTCCAAACTGAACTCCCGAATGGCCCAGTACAACCATCGGATCACGTCTTCTTCGCTCCATGTCCTCGGGTCTGTAAGAATGCGAATCGAAGTTATATAAGTGGCACGCAGTGGACATTTCACAAAAATTCATCAACATTACTGAACTTATTAATATGAATAACGTCTGTTGTTTCTGCCATTCATAATACCGAAGACATAAATTATTCTTTAGATGTTTTTCTTAGATTACCCTCAAAAAACCTTTATATAAAATATAAGTTTGAAAAAGTCATGATCGTTTTTTTTTTTTTTTTAAATAGTCTCCAAGCAGAAAGAGTACATCAGATTATTTTTAACCAACCTCCAAAACCTATTGAGATAGAAATACAGTATTTATTGCCAAAAACATGTTTTTGGTTTTTTTTTTCAAACTACATAAAACGTAGATGTTGTTTTTGTTAAGATATGCATTACAATTCGAAAGTTATTTGGACCAATATATATTTATGAATAAACTATTTTAAGTATGACCCGATAAGTAAAAATCGATTACATTGAACATTTTTACTGGTCGTATTTAAAATTCCCAAAAGTATTTATCATACCAAAATACTGATTACTTTTGCGCTTGGATACTACAAAAATTTAACAAAAAACTAAAGCAATATTAAATGAACATAATATCACCTATCAAATTCTTTACTTTCTTTTTATATAGTGTATAGAAACATAGAAATATATACAATAGATAATTTGCTACTTTTTTTAAGGCTCAGCTGCAGTTAGAGATTGCAATATCGGACCAAAAGTTCAATACCGGTATTCGGTATTTTTAGATCTTAATACCGGGATACCGGTTTTAATACTGGTAGTAGAAATTTTAGAAAGAGAAATAATTTTCATTTTATTTGCCAGTTTTATTAGAGAATATAAATATCACTAAAAAATTTGCAACTTATACTTTATAACAGTATATAAAGAAAAACAAAGAAACAAAAAAAAATATAAAAGAAAGAAGAAACAAAAAAATAACGCTTCCAAAATGCCTCAATAATGTCTGACAGTCACAAAAAAATAAAGGAACATCTTATTTATTTAAATCACAAAAAGAGTGTAAATATCACTATTCAGTCTGTGGTACTATTACAAATTTTTGAAATGTGATCTTAAAAAACATAATGCATCAATTGTACTATCATTAAGCATGGAACGTAATTTTATGCAAAAATTACCAGTTGTCGAAAACGCTCTTTCAGCATCTCGACATGGCAAACCATCTAATGCTGTCATTTTACTTATAATTTCATCCAAATTATCTTTTTCTTCAAAATAATCTAAAATCCCTGATGGCTTGGGCTTAAAAACTGTGCTTAAGTTTGTATCTTCATCGCAGTTAGATTCTTTCCTCTTTAACAAATTTGTATCATGTTTCGTTTTTAAATGTGTGCGGAGTCCGCTTGTACTTCCTCTATTCACTTTAATAACTCTTGAACATTTTTTACATTATGCCCCCATATTCTTTTCATCATATAAATAATGAAACCAAACCGAAGTATTATCAATTAATTTTTTATGTTCTTTAAAGTTATTCTTATTCATTATTATGGGGTATTATTTATGAGTATATATATAATAAATCTGAAAAATATTTTGAACTCTGAAGTAGGATATGCAAATACAATGGGAATAACAAACTCACCAGTTTAAAAAATATCGAAGTTTTACGCACTTTCTTCACAACTACAACTTAGTTTTCCCAGATAAGAATTTTTAGTTTTTAGATAAGAATTCACAGATAAGAATAAGAATTTCACAGATAACAATTCTAAATTTCTAGTAAATACCGAAAAACCGGTATTTTAACTTAATTATAAATACCAATATTAAATTACAAAATTGTACAAATGGCTCTAAATACCGGTATTCGGTATCCCGGTATTACAATCCCCCAGCTGCAGTGAATACACGAGACCTAATTACAAATTAATATAATATCGCGTATAGAATTCTTTATTTGTTTTTTATATGTTATATATGAGACATACATTTACATAATTTTTGACTTTTACAGGCCTGGTTTCAGTGAATACATGAGTTCCACAGCCTAGGCCTAGCAACAATGAGTATATAAAGCCCAATTACAAGGATTCTTTATTTGCTTTTCTTATATATTATATATAAGACAAAAATTTAGATAATTTTTGACTTTTTCAGGCCTTTTCTTAGTTCTTTAGTGAAAACATATATGAGACTTGCAGCCTACATACGTCTGCACAAAAGCTTCTCAAAATCTTTTATTTGGTGGGTTAATCGAATAAGAAGGCTTCGAAGCACCCATAAACCTTCCGTCATTGAATTTTTGGAAAACATATCATTGGCATATCGCCATTGAATGTTGAAAATTATTGAAGTTAGGGTCGAAAAATGGCGAGGAAATCAGGATGGTACTTAAATAAAAAGCCTAACAAACTGCTCTGTCACTCAGTGGCATTGCATTGTATTTTATCGCAGGTTCTTCAATGCTGTTTCGATACATTCCATTTTTCACGCAAGCAATTGTTGTTATTAACTGGCAAATACTTTGCCAGCTCAACCTTCACGACTTCCGGCAGGTAAGCGTGCCTCCATTACTAAAGTGCGGAAAATAAACACACAAGTTGGACATTTAAATGGTCAGTGGGTTGATGGATGGTGAACATACCACCTTAAAGACTCGCCGTAATGATTTTGGAAACACGATCGGCAATGCAAAAGTGGTTAAATGCTATAAAATGATTAAAATGGGTTTTCTGTTGTAGCCTTCTCTGGTTTAATGAAAGGATAATAAATGACAAGAAACTTAATAGGAATAATTGCAATTATTCAGCAATATAAACATATAATGATTGCTCATAATTTAACAATATATATAATGAAAATTGAGTATATAAAAACATTAAATATGAAATAAAATAGAATTTGGACTTTATGCATACTATATTTCACATCACAGTTGTTGTTGTTTTTTTAAATATAATACATTATTAATATTTCTAAAAAATTAAGGGTTAATAGTTACTTATAGAAATTAGAATTTAGTCAAAAATTAGACAATATTTAAATACAAATTCAGTTAGCATTATTCAATGCAAATGGATTTTATTAATAATCAATTTCATTAATTCAATATACAGTTAGTTATATACCATCAATCATGCTAATAAACGAAAAATAGAAGCCTCATAATAAATGCAGCCTGAATAACTAAATGTCATTCCGTTGTCAATAATTTTATTATTTTATCAAGCAGTCATTAAATTTATTTCTTATCATTGACAGAAAGTTAGTAGTACAAACTTCAAATTATCTACAAAGTGGTCAACGAAATCTTTCAAAAATATAATACCTCTAAAAAAAAGTGTTTTAAATATGTACTACAATTTCAAAACTTCTTTTGAAAATAATCAAATTTAACATTTATTGCAATAATGCTCCTATTTTATCAAACTAAAATAATGCTAAGCAAAATAATAAAAAATTTCTGAAATTGTAAAAAAAAAAAAAAAAAAAAAACTTGAAAAAAAAAAGAAATAAATAATAAATGTTAGCCCCAAACATAAAATAAAATGTTGGAAATTTTTAAATGTTCTCAATATTTAAAAGAAATTTTATCACAAATATTTATAAAACATTATCGCTTTAACTGATAAAAACATTGGTGCTATTTTAATTTTATATAGAAAAAACCCTGGTGGTTTACTCCTTAATCATTAGTACCATTTTAACTTTATATATAACAAAATGCCTGGTGGTTTACAGCTTAAACAGTGGTACCATTTTAACTTTATATGACAAAAGCCTAAGGGTTTTACACCTTAAACACTGGTACCATTTTAACTTTATATAACAAAAAGCCTGGTGGTTTATACCTTAAACATTGATATCCTCTTAACTTTATATAACAAAAATCTGGTGATTTACACCTTAGGCTATGCTTTGGCGAGCTTAGTGAAAAGCATAGCTGAAATTGAACGGGGGGTAATGTGATACAAAAAAGATCCTTTATTAAGAATATTAAGGGTATTGAAACCCCAAATGCCCTGAAGAAATATTCGTATCTACTTTCGATGGACAATGTGGGTGTATAGTAACCGGCTCAAATCTTCTAGACTTCTGTTGTATCATTGACAAAATTGTTGATGATTTCTCTCTTTACAACAAAATCAATACTATCAAACCTCACAAAAAAAAAACCTAATTTGAACAAGCCTAAACAAGCGTTGAACAATTTGAACAAGCATTGCAAGCATATCAATCAAACCTCCAAATTTATTTTCACTAATTTGAAAACACTCAAATTAGTAAAACACCCTGATAAAAAAAAAAAAAAAAAAAAAATAGCAAATATGTAATAGTAGCCACAAATATTAAATATCGGACATCTTTAAGTACTCCCACTGTTTAAAAGAAATTTTATCACAAGTATCTATAAAACATAATCGCTTTAGCTGATAAAAACCTGGTGGTTTACACCTTAAACATTGGTATACAAGTGCTGCAAGCACATCATTCAAACCTCAAAATTTATTTTCACTAATTTGAACAAGCACACGAATAAAATTGCGAATCTTAGAAATCATTATCTCATGTTGAAAACGAGTAAAAGCGTTTGACAAAGCATATTTTCAGCAGCATTCCGGCTAGTAACAGGAAACGGGCAATGATTCATTTGTATAGGTGTTGATGACACCAAATTCTCGGGAACTTTTTTACCGCACAAGTCCAAGTAGTGCCGGTGTAGAGGTATCGCCCGAAAGGCGGTCAAATACCCAGGGCACAGAGCAAGCAGTCTGGTGCCCTGTGCAGCTGGTGTGCCTCAGCTGCTACTGCTGTGGCGATGGCGGAGGAATCTTTTTTGGGGCCATTGTTTAAAAAATTCTACATGGGATGGATGTCTAGCGGCGGTTCATTGATGATGACGTCACACCCATGGCGGTGGGCTTTGTTCCGGCATAAAAAGCTCATCATTAAGATCCCAAACGGTGTCCATTCTCGGAATGGGCTCTCATTGCCCATGATGTACTTGTTTGGTCGAAACCTTTCAGGGAATGGTATTTAGTTTAGACAAAAGAAAAGTTATTATATAATGCATTTATGGATGAATGTACTATAATGTTAGATTTATAGGTTCTTACGAGAAAGGAGCTTTCTGTATGTTAATCGCATTAAATAAGGATAATGCTTTTTTTTTTTTATATGATGGTAATAAGTAACAAAGGAAAATAAAAACCACTATCAAAATTTAGTGGACATGCTAAAAGACATGAATTGCTGTTTGCAAATTGATCTTTAGATGAAACAATTGTTTGTAATATTATTATGGTTTTAAAGTAAACAAAAAATTTTATTGTTAAATTTATATTATTATGGAAACTATTATATCTTATTTAAAGGGTTTTAAATTCCGCATTCAATTTTTGTTTTAACCTCAAATAATTAAGCAGCCTGGATAATATTGTAAATTCCACAATATTTTTTTTTTTCTTGCTCAACATCAATGAGCCTAATGACACGCACACATATCCTCGCCCCCTCCCCCTCCCCTATACTGCTCTCCGAGAGGTTGTTGTTGATAGCACGGAAACGGACGTACCTGTTTCGGAGTACCTATGGGGTAAATATACACCGAAAATCTCCACATAATCATTATTAAAGTTAAATTACATTACTGAATTTACGTCATGAATGTTTGTTGATAACCAGACTCTCAGTTCAAGTTGTTAACGCTTTTGGTTCAACGTACACCTGCGAACCTTTTTTTCTAAAATGAAATTGACCCAACACAAAACACCTCAAACATAACGGACGCTAACCTGCAACACCCATTACGATGTAAAAATATCCACATTGAGATCGATTTGCAAAAGCTAAGTGAAAGAGTGGAGAAACAAATATCGCACTAGCAACATAAATATGTTTCATTTATATTTATATATTTTTTATATTTCCCTTTTAGTGTTGTATATTTCTTTACAATGTGCATTTAGTATCATTATTATTATATTATTTATGTTTACATGTAAGACTAATAGCAAACACAATATTAATAACTCATGTTTATTTTTCACTCCAAAAAATGTCTATAGTGAATCTAAATCTAATATATAATTCTATTCTATATGCGGCTCGCGGAATTATGATGCATTTCAAAGCGGTCCGCAAGATCATTTCGGTTGGCAACACCTTGTTTAATATCTTTTCGTAATAACGTCATCTTACACTGAGGTTCAGTAGTTCCAATTATTGTTAGCATCTACGCAACCTTTTCTGAACCTCGTTAAAACGCGATCGCCAAATATCCTTGCATAATCAACCTCCAGATACACACAACAACATGCTGCAAAAGATTGGCACGAGGTTGTGACTACAGGCAAAAACAAACACCACACACAACGGAGTCCCAAAGCCATCTGCTCGCTGCACTTGCAGCAGCTGCAATGTGCAAAGTGAGGAGTCCATTTGGCTTTTTGGAAAGAAGGCGGCCTCTGATTAATGAAGGACCTCGCACGCAGGTTACACGTCTCTTTTTTTCTCCTTATTTACGATGCCCTACGGCACTGTAGTGGCACGCGCCACCAAAACCGGCAGCAGGCTCGATGGTTGAAAAACATGCAAATGGCGAATCCAGTTCGATTGGCCGGTGAAAGGGGCAGGTTTGAGAAAAATTAATGCCGGTTCTCGAACGTCTGGATAGAATTTTAATCTGCTGTGGTAGAATTATTTTTTTTTTGCGTGCCTCTATTACTTCATCCACATACTAGAAGCCAATGGACCCCATATACTTGCTGGGCGCGGTCAAAATAAAGGACAAAATACAAATTGCTATAAGTTATCTTTTATTGCTATCTATTATTAGAACAGCTTGAAATTTATATACATATGCATTGAAATGGAATATAAATAACATTATAGAATAAAAAGTAAAGAAAGTATTGTTAATTAAATTTCAGTTCTATTATTAAATATTACTTAAATAGTTATTAATTAAATTTCATTTAATTAATATTTTTTGTATTAGGACCAATTTTAGAGCTCAATAGAGGTTAATCGAAAGGCTTTCTGTCGATTGATTTTTTAATATATACAGCAGAGGTGGCCAACCCAAATGATCTTGCGGGTCACTTTGGAAATGCATCCTAACACCACGGGCCGCATGTAAAATTATACATCCCCATATTAGATTTAGACCCCTATAGACATTTTTTTTGGAGTGAAAAATGAAACATAATGAGTTATTATTTTTGTATTTACTATTATTCTTACATCTAAACATAGATAACATAATAATAATAATGACACTAAACGCATATTGTAAAGAAATATATAAGATTAAAAATGAAATACAAAAAATATATAAATATAAACGAAATAAAAAAAAAAAAAAAATCATTAAAATTTTTTTAATTTACTAGTGCGTTATTTATTTCTCCACTCATCATTATTAGAACAGCTCGAATTTTATATAATACATTAAAATGGAATATAAATAACATTATAGAATTAAAAGTAAGTTAAATATTTTAAGAGTGTAACTTATATTTCATACAGCAAATGGGTTTTTTTTTTTTTTTTTAATTAATTTATTTTTTTTTTCATTATTATTATTATTTTTTATTTTTATTTTTTATTTATTTATTTATTATTTTTTTTTTTGGTTCACTTTTAATGCTCAAAAGAGTTTAGTCAAAAGGTTTTTGACGATTGATTTTTAAAAATATATTTATCAAATACAGGATGGTTACTAGAAGACTAATTTAATGAGAAGGTTTGGGTGTGTTTTTATAATCGATTTTTACAGATTTTGATCCTCTGAATCCAATGGTATTTTCAATTTTCTTCTACAAGCAGTACAAAGGATTTAAAATTATAAAGGTAAAAATATAAAGCAGTATAAAGGCTAAAGTTTGTAGATAAAAATTCCAATACAAGTTATGTTTTACATATCTTGTATTGAATTTTTTGTATATTAAGTCTTCAATATACATTGCATTTGCATTTTCAAAAAGTACTTTCAGATGTGTTTTACATTACTGTTTTTCACACGAACAGCTTTACTTCGCCTGTTCTTGTGTGTAATCCTAAAAAGCTGCACACCTACACCACATCAGATAAAAAAAAAAAAAGAAATGTGAATCCACTAGATTTTTGGCACAAAATTTTTATTAAAATTATTTTTATTACTTTTTTTCTATTTAATGCTGTTTATTTTTTCAAAATATTAATAAAAACAAATACATTTTTGAACTTATTAATTTTTTATCCTTATTGTAATACTTTTTGTTTGTCTCTTTTATCTTTATTGTATCACTTTTTGTTTGTTTCTTTTATTTCTATTGTATCATTTTTTTTGTTTGTATTCCTTATCCTTACTCTATCAATTTTTGTCTGTCTCTTTTATCTTAATTGTATCACTTTTTTTGTTTGTCTGTTTCATCCTAATTGTATTGCGTTTTGTTTGTTTCCTTTATCCTTTTGTATTGCTTTTTGTTTGTCTCTTTTACCATTATTGTAACTAAATTAATTATGTATATTATTATTGCGTCTTTTGTATCTTTATTCTATTACTTTTTGTTTGTCTCTTTTATCCTAATTTTATCACTTTCATCCTTATTATATCATTTTTTTGTTTGTTTATCCTTATTATATAACTTTTTTGTCTCTTTTATCATTGCATAACTTTTTGTTTGTCTCTTTTATCCTTATTGTATCACTACTTCACCTTATTTTTTTCCATGTATTTTTAGTCAGCATTTTTTATAAAATTACAGCTAAACTAAACATTCTTTCAGAACTATAGAGGTTTGGTTTGTCGCTCTACGGTCATCTTGAGCACACTTTAGGCTAATTAGACCGGGACCTGTAGTTTAACGTGGTTTCCGAACCACTCACAAACATCCATGCCATCTCCAGGATTCGAACTATAGAAGAAAGACAAATGATGGAATCAAATTACAAAATCGTTTACTTCGAAAAACACAGGAGGGAAAATGAAAAATGGAGGCAACATGTCACTCAATTACCTTCGAAATCGAATGCATTTAAAATGAAGCAGCTGACACTGAAGCTTCGTGCCTGTAGACATTGAAAGAAAGAAAGAAAAATAAATACTACATACAATAATAATAAATCTCTGGCGCTCTTAAATAATAATATTCTTGCAGGCGAGAGAAAGTTTGCAGCGAGATTTTTCGGCCAGGTGTGTTTTGCGGACACGGTCTGGCTGATGTTTTTTCCTCTTAAAAAATATATAATGATTTCCCTTCGCCCACTGTAACCGTTATACTCTCACGGAGACCAGTCACGCGAAGAAAAGGCACTCACCAAGTTCTTCCACTAAAGAAAAGGTGTGGCGTGTAGCCTTCGGAAATTAAAAGCAAACTCCTGCAGTTGTCCAGAAACTAAACTCTCAATCAGCCACGCAATGCTACTATGCAACATAGGAAAAACTAACTCCAAAAAAGTTTTATTTTTTATTTTTAAATATATATAAATAAATATGTTTAAAATTCTTAATATGATTCGATTAACTTGGAATAGTTTGATTTCTTGGAATCTAAAAAGAAAAAAAAAAAATTTTCTTTTTTTGCAGTTTCTTAGAATTGTTATATATGTTTGCTTATAGGTTTTTCTTTTTTAATGTTAACTCATGCATATCTTATAAAGAGTGTAATTACAATAAAAATAAATTACAAGACAATGCGTTCAATTATTATGATAGTGTTTCGTAATATTTAAAAAAAAAAAATCAAAACATATTTTCATATTTCTTCTAAATTCACTGCATTATCGGAGTATTTTTTTTATTATTATTATCATTCAATTTAAAATAAAAGGCAAAAATTTGCAAGATATTTAAAAAAAAAAAGAAGATAACAGCAAAATAAAAATTATTGAAAATCTGTAAAAAACTAAATACAATCGAATGGTTTGATTTTGTTTTAACTTAAAATGAAAACAAATTCAACATAACATAGAGTTTGTCAAAAATTCTCGCAAGATTTAAATTCCTAAACGTCCTTAATAATCTGGAATATTTGGTAATGAAAGAGTTGATTTCTCTCAAAAAGCACCTTTAGACTTATGGGGGCGATACTCCTTTAGCTTTTCTAAAACAACTCTTCTTGTATCCTTTAATAAAAGCATTAATTCTTACGTGAAATTTTGGGGTATCATTTATGTAAGGGTTAAATTTCAAAGAAAACCGATTTTTAACTCATATTTATATCATATAAATTGTTTCAAAATTATTATTAAAAGCTTAAAGATTTTCATATGAATTTATATGTAATTAGAAATCATAATTTAGATTTTAAAAAATACTAAAGGCAATCCGAATACAATATAAATGGAATGCTATTATCTGGTTGCTACAGGACAGAGGATATATATATATATATATATATCATTTGCCCAGTAGTAACCAGAAAATGCTAATGCCAGTTAAGGATATGCTAATAGTATGTCATTTATATGAAATAAGTAGCAATGACTTTAATCCAATATCGTCAAAGACATTTATTGCTTAAGATTTGAAGTGGGACAAAAATTTGAGATATATAATAGCATATCATCTGTCCAGTAGCAACAGATAATAGCATTTCATTTATATATATATATATATATATCATCTGCTCGGTAGCAACCAGATAATTTCATTTATATGAAACATTTCATTTATTCATTGCTTAAAAAACAAATAACAAAAATATAAACCAATATCGTCAAAAGATAATAGCATTCATTTATGTGCAAATAACATTTGAAAGTGGGACAAAAATTTGAGATATATAATAGCATATCATCTGTCCAGTAGCAACAGATAATAGCATTTCATTTATATATATATATATATATCATCTGCTCAGTAGCAACCAGATAATAGCATTTCATTTATATGAAACAAATAACAAAAATATAAACCAATATCGTCAAAAGCATTCATTGTTTAAGATTTGAAGTGGGACAAAAATTTGAGATATATAATAGAAGATAGCATATCATCTGTCCAGTAGCAACAGATAATAGCATTTCATTTATATATATATATATATATATATATATATCATCTGCAAAGACATTCTTTGCTTAAAATTTGAAGTGGGACCAGATAACCAGATAATAGCATTTCATTTATATGAAACAAATAACAAAAATATAAACCAATATCGTCAAAAGCATTCACTTAAATTTGAACAAAAATATAAACTAATATCATCTGTCAAAACCGCATTTCATTTATATGAAACAAATTAAGATTTGAAGTGGGATAAAAATTTGAGCTATATAATAGAATAATAGCATATCATCTGCCCAGTAGCAACCGATAATAGCATTTCATTTATATGAAACAAATAACAAAAATAAACCAATATCGTCAAAGACATTCTTTGCTTAAAATTTGAAGTGGGATAAAAATTTGAGCTATATTGAGATTATATATAGCAAATCAGATAATAGCATTTCATTTATATGAAACAAATAACAAAAATATAAGCCAATAAATAACATATTATCTCTGCCCAATAGCAAAAGATAAAAGCATTTCATTTATATGAAACAAATAACAAAAATATAAACCAATATCGTCAAAGACATTCTTGCTTAAAATTTGAAGTGGGATAAAAATTTGAGCTATATAATAGAAGATAATAGCATATCATCTGCCCAGTAGCAACCAGATAATAGCATTTCATTTATATGAAACAAATAACAAAAATATAAACCAATATCGTCAAAGACATTCTTTGCTTAAAATTTGAAGTGGGATAAAAATTTGAGCTATATAATAGATATCATCTGTTCATAGCATAGCATATCATCTGCCCAGTAGCAACCGATAATAGCATTTCATTTATATGAAACAAATAACAAAAATATAAACCAATATCGTCAAAGACATTCTTTGCTTAAAATTTGAAGTGGGATAAAAATTTGAGCTATATAATAGAAGATAATAACATATCATCTGCCCAGTAGCAACCGATAATAGCATTTCATTTATATGAAACAAATAACAAAAATATAAACCAATATCGTCAAAGACATTCTTTGCTTAAATTTGAAGTGGGATAAAAAATTTGAGCTATATAATAGAAGATAATAACATATCATCTGCCCAGTAGCAACCGATAATAGCATTTCATTTATATGGACAAATAACAAAAATATAAACCAATATCGTCAAAGACATTCTTTGCTTAAAATTTGAAGTGGGATAAAAATTTGAGCTATATAATAGAAGATAATAGCATATCATCTGCCCAGTAGCAACCGATAATAGCATTTCATTTATATGAAACAAATAACAAAAATATAAACCAATATCGTCAAAGACATTCATTGCTTAAAATTTGAAGTGGGATAAAAATTTGAGCTATATAATAGAAGATAATAACATATTCTGCCCAGTAGCAACCAGATAATAACATTTCATTTATATGAAACAAATAACAAAAATATAAACCACTATCGTCAAAGACATTCTTTGCTTAAAATTTGAAGTGGGATAAAAATTTCGAGCTATATAATAGAAGATAATAGCATATCATCTGCCCAGTAGCAACCGATAATAGCATTTCATTTATATGAAACAAATAACAAAAATATAAACCAATATCGTCAAAGACATTCTTTGCTTAAAATTTGAAGTGGGATAAAAATTTGAGCTATATAATAGAAGATAATAGCATATCATCTGCCCAGTAGCAACCGATAATAGCATTTCATTTATATGAAACAAATAACAAAAATATAAACCAATATCGTCAAAGACATTCTTTGCTTAAAATTTGAAGTGGGATAAAAATTTGAGCTATATAATAGAAGATAATAACATATTATCTGCCCAGTAGCAACCAGATAAAAGCATTTCATTTATATGAAACAAATAACAAAAATATAAACCAATATCGTCAAAGACATTCTTTGCTTAAAATTTGAAGTGGGATAAAAATTTGAGCTATATAATAGAAGATAATAGCATATCATCTGCCCAGTAGCAACCGATAATAGCATTTCATTTATATGAAACAAATAACAAAAATATAAACCAATATCGTCAAAGACATTCTTTGCTTAAAATTTGAAGTGGGATAAAAATTTGAGCTATATAATAGAAGATAATAACATATCATCTGCCCAGTAGCAACCGATAATAGCATTTCATTTATATGAAACAAATAACAAAAATATAAACCAATATCGTCAAAGACATTCTTTGCTTAAAATTTGAAGTGGGATAAAAATTTGAGCTATATAATAGAAGATAATAACATATCATCTGCCCAGTAGCAACCGATAATAGCATTTCATTTATATGAAACAAATAACAAAAATATAAACCAATATCGTCAAAGACATTCTTTGCTTAAAATTTGAAGTGGGATAAAAATTTGAGTTATATAATAGAAGATAATAGCATATCATCTGCCCAGTAGCAACCGATAATAGCATTTCATTTATATGAAACAAATAACAAAAAATATAAACCAATATCGTCAAAGACATTCTTTGCTTAAAATTTGAAGTGGGATAAAAATTTGAGCTATATAATAGAAGATAATAGCATATCATCTGCCCAGTAGCAACCGATAATAGCATTTCATTTATATGAAACAAATAACAAAAATATAAACCAATATCGTCAAAGACATTCTTTGCTTAAAATTTGAAGTGGGATAAAAATTTGAGTTATATAATAGAAGATAATAGCATATCATCTGCCCAGTAGCAACCGATAATAGCATTTCATTTATATGAAACAAATAACAAAAATATAAACCAATATCGTCAAAGACATTCTTTGCTTAAAATTTGAAGTGGGATAAAAATTTGAGCTATATAATAGAAGATAATAAAACAATATCTAAAGACATAAAATTTGAAGTGGGATCTGCCCAGTAGCAACCAGATAAAACCATTTCATTTATATGAAACAAATAACAAAAATATAAACCACTATCGTCAAAGACATTCTTTGCTTAAAATTTGAAGTGGGATAAAAATTTGAGCTATATAATAGAAGATAATAGCATATCATCTGCCCAGTAGCAACCGATAATAGCATTTCATTTATATGAAACAAATAACAAAAATATAAACCAATATCGTCAAAGACATTCTTTGCTTAAAATTTGAAGTGGGATAAAAATTTGAGTTATATAATAGAAGATAATAACATATCATCTGCCCAGTAGCAACCAGATAAAACCATTTCATTTATATGAAACAAATAACAAAAATATAAACCAATATCGTCAAAGACATTCTTTTTTTTTAAAATTTGAAGTGGGATAAAAATTTGAGCTATATAATAGAAGATAATAGCATATCATCTGCCCAGTAGCAACCAGATAATAGCATTTCATTTATATGAAACAAATAACAATGACCTTAAATCAGTATCTTCAAAGACATTCATTGCTTAAGATTCGAACTCGGACAAAATTTGAGCTTGGGGAATGTTTTTAAATAAGATGCCCAACATCACATCAACCATTACATCTTTAAAAGATGATTGTCCAGTTTACTATACAATCGCAAATGCTTTTTTTCCCAGAATTTTTGGACCACAATGGTGTTGGAATTCTTGCGAAGAACGTTCGATCACGAAATTCAACTGGATTGACTTCCCGGTCGTCGCCCTTGCACGATTCTGCGTGAGAGTCCACCCCGAAGAAGAAGACAAGAGAGCGATTCTTAACATGCGAAATAATTTAGCCATCTAATTTACAACAGTCCTGACCTTAAAGGACATGACATGGCGGATCTGCCTGCTGGAATTTCGTACGTTTTCATAAAAATAATTCAAAGGGAATAATTTACGGCATGGTGATGATGAGAAACGATGTCCCAATCAATCCTGCAATTCATAAGCAGCTCGAACTTCCTTGATGGAAGGGTCAAGAGAGAAGAGCTCGTGTAATCTAATACCATCAGATAAACCATTTGATGGGGGTATATGTGACAACCTTCTGTTATCGGGAGTGTAAATAAGTTCTGGAGTTCGTAAATAACTCTTTCTAAGTTTTTCTTCTTTCTTGTTAACTAATTCTCTTCAATTAGTAAGGATTATTTTAGAAAATATTAAGTTGGGGATCGATTACAAATTTTGAAATTTTTATGTTTAGGAATTAACTGTGGCACATCGAATACTTTAATTGACTTTCTTTTCTGTCTTTTTTTTTTTTTTTTTTTTTGTCTTGTTTAATTGAAAATAAATATAATACTTTTAATGCATTTTTTTTTAATCTTTCCTTAACTTTTTATAGAATTTAAGTAATTTTTTTATTTGAATTTTCACTTAGAAAGTAAGGTAAAATGTTTTGTTCTGTCTTGAATTTTTCATTAATTTTACATCAAAGGAAATCATATTTTTTAATACGAGGAAACTTTAAACCTTGTAGAAAAAATATTCTCAATCCTAAATATGTATTCAATAAATATATAAATAAATAATTCGTAACTTATATAATAATATAAAATAAAGGCGTTATTTATAAAAAAATTATTTTTTTCAAAAATTGCTTAAGTGTGCTGATTTTCTTTTTATTAATATTTATTTGATATGTTAATGATTTAACTTTTAAAAAACATTTTGGAGAAAATATATGATTAAAATAATTGAGAACTTTCCAAGTAAAAAGGTTTTGAGAAAAATTTAATAAATTCTATTATGAAAAAAGATGCGGTATCTTACAAATAAAATATAATCTATATTTTTAGTATAATTGAAAAGGTGTTTTATATAAGTGAACACATTTTGTTAAAGATTCGACGATAATGCAACTAACAATTCGATAAAACGACAATGTAAGTATTGATGCAATAAAGACGATAATGTAAGTGTTCGATGTAAAGATAACAACAATGATTCGACGCTAATGAAACAAAATCGCATAAAAAGTGAAAAATTTGATACAGGAAATAAAAAAAATGACTTGATATTCAGAAAAAATCTTCAAATCTTTAGATTAAAATATTCGTTTTAGAAATTAGGATAAATTTCAGAAATTGATGTAGAGTTGTTGTTGATTTTGCCAGTAGCAACAATAAATACTCATGATGAGAAACTGAACATAATGATTTAATGAGAAACTACTGATGAATCCGTAAATGTCTTCTAGTATAATGTTTTTAGGAGCTAGTGCCCATAATGAGAAACTGATGAATCCGTAAATGTCTTCTAGTTTGTCCATATTTTTAGGAGCAAGAATTCCAATGTCCATAATGAGAAACTATTGATGAATCCATAAATGTCTTCTATTATAGTCCATAGTTTTTAGGAGCAAGAATTCTAGTGTTCAAAATGCAGAGGCCAGATTTCCTAGTGGCTAAAGCGCTGGTGCTTGGTACCACAGGTTTCGGGTTCGAATACAGGCGGTGCTATGAATGTTTGTAGTAGTTCGGAATCCACTTTAAGCCGTAGGTCCCGGTTTCATATAACCGTAGAGTGTCACGGAGGCCAGCCAAACTAATCACCCACATCATTCCCAAACTGTAAGGGCAACCCAGCTCTAGCCACAGTATGTGGTGTGGTCCATAATGAGAAAATACTGATGAATCCATAACTGTCTTCTAGTATGTCCATGTTTTTAAGAGTGATAATTCTTGTGTCCTGAAGATTTAATGTATGCTACGAAAAATAGGAATTTCAAGCTTCCTAGCATTCTTTCTACTATTGTGATAGTTGCATCCCGCCGTTGCAATCACATGTCATTGCAAGCTAAAGGGAAATTCTTTCGCTCATAAGAACTAAAGGGAAATTTTTCGTTTATCAGATCTAAAGGGAAATTCTTTCGTTTATCAGATCTAAAGGAAATTCTTTCGTTTATCAGGAAAATTCTTTTTCATTAGAACTAAAGGGAAATTCTTTCGCTCATTAGAACTAAAGGAAATTCTTTCGCTCATCAGAACTAAAGGAAATTCTTTCGCTTTTATCAGAATCGACTATATAAAGATGATATTTTCCATTAAAACTTTAGGACTGAATAAGAAATTATTCGCCTTAGTGAGTAACCCACCCTCTTCTTTGCTTGCCCCATACATTATGAAGCAATAAAAAAATATATGGAAAATAAGCATATAAAAAAAGTACAATTGAAAGAAATCAAATCTAATATTTCATATTATTGAAATAGTAATTAATAATAATATGTTCCTTTATAATTACTATGAACACTTTTTAAATTTTCCCATCAATTCATAACAAAAATCGAAAATCATATATTGCAGAAAATTAATAATTAAACAGCAGACACACAGAAAGAGAGAGAGACAGACAGACAGAGAGTAAATGCTCTTACCTTCTGTAATGTGATATTGTTCCCTCTCCTTTTCCCAACTGCTGAAACTCGCAGAAATCGCTTGGGCCATCTTTTGATTCGTTCCAGGTGTCAGGGGAGGTACTTGACTTGGAAGATCTGAAGAAAAATTTAAAAAGAACATTAGCTTTACAAGTAATATCAGCTTTTAAAAAATATCTTACAAATTAACATTGCAATGATGTTAATTTTTTTAATTAATTAATTAATTTTTATTGTATTTATTTTCTTAACCAAAAGCAGATTTCATTAAAAAAAAATTTATCTGTTTAAATTATAAGTTTCTTAAACAAAAATTTTTATTAATTTCTGTTTTAAAAATAAACATTAATTTTTTTTTCTTATAAATGAAATAACATTTCGTATATTTAAAAATGCCCATCAATTAAATGAAACTTTTTGATGAACCCTATTATAAAATGTTTGAATCTTACGAATAAAAAGACGTTATCAATTAAAATAAAAGTTATTTTTAAGTTCGTAGGATAACCTTATAATGTCCATATAATATTTTAGCTCTATTTTCTATTAAGGCATATTCAATCATAAACTTCTATAAAAATAAAAAATATAAATATTTTTTTAAAAATTTATGATAATTAAAAGATATATAATCTGTTTTGGCAGATATACAGGTTATCCATAAAATTTAGAATTGAATGCAAGAATAAAACGCATAACAGCTATCTTAAAAAATAAATAAAAACTATAGAATTTCAAACGATTTTTTTTTCTTGAAAAATCTCGTTTTCACTTTGGAATAAAATTGTTTTTGCTTTCACCAAACGATCATTTAGAACAGTTTTATATTATTCAATTATAAGCAAGTGAAATAAATTTAAATAAATATTTTGTATAAAAAACTTGTGAAATGTATAAAAAAAATAACTCAATAAGAAACTTTGAAAGTGGTCAAGGAAACGAAAAAGTGATCTAGGAAATGAAAACAACGCTGTCCAAAACAATACCCATAATTTCATGGCTAATAAGATATAGATAAAATTTTTAAATCTTAAAAGAACTTTCCCCTTTTAGGGGATAAGCGAGGAAAAATTTCGATATTAAATATATTAAAGGTAAAAAGAAAAAGAATAGTTTTAATACATTAAAGATTTATCACCACTTATTTCATTAAATGTAAATAACAAACTCTCAGTTGCCGTTAATTATTCGTTTTAGTTACGTCAACGTCAACATTTACTTTAAGTGTTTGAAAAGTCACTTTTTGTGAAAATGAATTGAGAGTGACGAGAGAAGTAATGCCTCCAAACAAGACGTCTCCTACAATTAAATATGAAAGAATCAAAAATAATGTAAGTATTTTAAAAAACATTTCAAAATACAAAGAATCCTTATTTCCTTTCAAAATAAAATCTGATTGTGACTAAAAATGAAGTAAAATTCGTATATTACGATGAAAAATTTAGTAAGTAATAAGTCACTCAAAATCAATCAAGAATTATTTTTTTTTTCATTTTGTAGTTCTCAAAAAAAAAAAAAAAAAAAAAAATTTAAATATTTATTATTTCAAAATAATCACACATTATTATTTTTTACAAAACGCATTACTCACGTAAATATTAGATATTTTAAATTACAATAATATTTATCATTATGAATCTGAATCAACTATCGTTTATCATTATCAGTCATTTATTTTAATTAATAATTTTTAAAGAACATACAGTAATATTAAATGGTTGACATTTTTAATTTTTAAAAATTTATAACAATTTTAATGAAAAAAATAAAGTAAATATCGCCCTACACCTTTTCAAACATTTTAATACTATGTGTCCATACTTTTCTGCAACTTTGTTTACAGTTATTTAATTCCCTCCTCCCATGACAATTTTTTTTGGTCCCCAATTCTATCACTTATTAAATGCTAAAAATTTATTTCTTTTTTAATTGATAAATAATTCTAACATCTTATTAATTTTAAATGTTTTACTTTAGTTTTAATTGTTTTTACTTGGCATTTTAAGAAATGTTCAGTTTTTTATTTTCATATTAAATCTAATTTTTTTTTTTCATTCGTACTAACCCTTAATTAACCAACTATCTAAATTTAAAAAAAAAAAATTTAATCACTAATTTTGATGATGAGGTTTATGGACTTAATTGTTTAATTGGTAATATGTTATAATAATAAAATAATCATGTTAATTATAAAATAATTAGTATAATTAGTATAAAATAATCCAGACCGCCAGTAACAGAATAAAGATTAAAATTATGATTGAACACATAAAAGTAAATGAAAATATAAAGAACACGATAGTTTCTCACAATATAAAAATTGGGAAATTCGTTTGCCTCTATAAAGATTTAAATGTTATTCATTTAAGAAAAAAATGTTTTTTTATTGACCAAAGAAGCATTTTACTATTAAAAACAAAAGCAAAAATAAACAAATTAAGTCTTAAAAATTAGTGAACAATCTTAGTACAGAAATTAATTAAAGCATGATCGAAAAGTATTCATCAAACAACAAAAAAATTTATTAGCAGCTTTCATTTTATATTGATAAATAAATTTGGAATAAATGTTTCTTTAAATTATGTTAGTACATCTTATACAGATTTATTTCAGAATTTTAATAAAATTTAAAAAATAATATTTCATGTTAGTTTTTGAAAATACCAGAACAAAGATTAAAATCATGACTGGACACATAAAAATAAATGCTTCAACCATGACATTTCATGATTCACGAAATTTAGTGGAAAAAGGAGCAATAATTTTTATTGTCTTAATCTTGGGGTTAAAAACAAATCTCTCAACAAATTTTGCCGAAATCTAAATTAAAACTCAAGAAAAATAAAGCTTATTTAATGTAGTCAATTAAAATTATATAATTTAAATTATAATCATAAATTATTTTCTATTAAATTTATTTTCAGTGCTGTAGAAAGAAAAAGGCTTCTTTCTTTTTATGAATTAGGTTAAGATTAAACAGTAACTACAGTTAAGTAATATAGCTTTAAATGAAAAAAAATATATTTTATCTATTTTTTAACTAAAAGTTTTCCAGAAAATAAAAACGGGGCTTGATGGTCGAGGGACTATCGCTGTAGTGCTCGAGTCCTGGCGGTGCCATGGATGTTTGTAGTGTTTCGGAATCCATTTTAAAACACAGGTCCCAGTCTCATTTGACTGTAGGGCGTAGGGATGACAACCCTACCCGGAAAAAAAAAAATCCTCATGTTTCGGAATCTGCCAGTAGGCAAAAGGCATCATCATCATTGACCCAATAGCCCCATACTAGGCCAATGATGATGATGAAAATGATGAAAAATTTTTATAAAATAAGTGATACTCTAGTTGTGATAAAATAACTGACAAAAAAAAAAAAAAAAAAAGCGAAATATTATGGCCATTTTAATTTCGTACAAAATTATCTTTTTTGTGTTTCAAAGATTCTTCATTCATTGCCACAACAGTCCATGGTGGGCCAAGGCAATCTGTCTACCAGATTTCGAGAAAGGAGATGTTTTATTTTTGCAGCGTAGGGCTGTCAGCCCTATGCCCAACGCTCTATAGTCATATTGGACGGGGAACTACAGTTTAAAATGGACTCCGAGCCACTACAAGCATCCATGGCCTTGCTGAGACTCGACCCCAAGATCAGCATCACCGAAGGCCAGAGTGTTAGACATTCGGCCATCAGGTCCGTTTGTAGTTTATAATATTATTTATTTATAAAAAACTTTTTAATTAATTTAAATGCTGCCATGTGTTTAGTGAATAAGGCACTTTTTTCTGAAAATTGATCCAATTTCATTTAACTAATAAAGAAAAAACATTTCAAATATATTGTAGAATGGTCAAACATTCATGCAATATATTATACAATAGTCAATCATTCATTATATTCTAGAATGGTCATAATAATTCACGTTTTAAATATAATAACGATACATAATCACACGCAATAAAAATAAAAAAGCCATCACATGTACAGTAAAACTTTGTTGACCACAGATATGCAGAATGATATTTTGCGCATGCGCTTTATTTTAATTGTTGTTAATTTTGTCCAATCATAAAATTTCATCCATTCACGGAACGTTGTAAAAAATCGGCCTGCGTTGCCATAGTAACATATCATTACAAGAGAGTTGCCAACAATTTTAAAGAATTCATTGGATTGAAAATGATACCAAAGAAATTACACAAATTGCAAAAGCAATTGGCGACGAAGGTTTTCCAGATGTGGAAGTTAATGAATTAGTCGAGAATTTTCGAAAAATGGCAAATGCAAAAATTGGTAGTGGCAAAAATTGGTGGTTTGTAGTGGTTCGGAATCCACTTTAAACCGTAGATCCCTGTCCAACATGATCGTAGAGCGTTGCGGAGGTATTGTTACTTCGCATCCGTAACTTATCTTCAAGCTACACGCACCTCCTGTGTAGTGCTACGTAACGTCGGGGCAGCATTTGCCTTAGGTATCAATAGACAACTGTCTGTTTTCCAAGCGGCATTAGGGAACAAAAAGTTTAGATGCACTGACAGAGAGAGAAATGAAGGAAATTGCATAAAATGACTGCCTTCGCCTAAAATTCTGTTTTTCAAATCTTAATAAAATGACTTCTTAATTTACTATTCGATTGTATTCTCTCACTGGTGGAGTTTATCTGTGCATATATCTCTGAAACAATTTAAACATACATATGCAAGTAAAGATAAGCCATTGTTATTTACAACAAGGTAGGTTCAGAATTCACTTTAAGCCGTAGATCCCTGCCTCATATGACCGTAAGAGCGTCACGAAGTCAAGTCAGACTTCTACCTATGGGTGCTCCATCTCAACAGAAGCTGCCCCCTTTCACTCCATCCTATGAGTAGATCACTCATGGGATGTCCATGAGTGATCTACTCATGAATGGAGGGACATGGGGCAACTTCTGTTGAGTTCTTCAGCTTCTGTTCCCACACTGCAGGCCACTGAGGATTAGTCACAATAACAGCAATTTCAGAACTTTTTTTGGAATTATTCAAATTTAATATGTATGGATGCATTCTTTTACCTCTTGATACATGTGTATAAACTTCATTTGAACATTTATAGGTATTCTAAAAACGACGCAAATTTAATTCTAATTATGCTCAGAGAAAAAAAAAAAAATTGCATAAAAACGATTGCCTTCGTCTAAAATTCTACTTTTTTAAAACTTAATAAAATATGTTTTAATTTACTATTCGATTGTATTATTAATGGAATTTATCTGAGCATATATCTCTGAATGAATTTAAACATACATATGCAAGTAGAAGATAAGCCATTGTTATTTTCAACAAGTGCTTTGTTGTGGTACCATACGGAGAGATAGGCTGGACAGGAAAAAAATGACCATCACCTTGCGCAAACCTCCGCTCCAGGTCATTATGACGAAACGCGACACAAAGATTAATGCATTCGACTTTACATTAACACGTTTTGACACATTTCTCGGACCAGTGCCTTCTGTTTGTTTACAAAACTGAAGAGACAGAAGGGCCCTCTGACCTACAAATGGAAACAAAGGGCCTGTACAAAAGAGGGCCGAGCGTCCAGTCGCAATTGGGGACGTTGCCCAAGACCTTTCGACAGGGTGAGGTCGTCGTTGACCCTAACAGTTCCAATTTTCTGACCTGTGTCCACTCTCTGAGGTTTAACCTCACGTCATCGTTTGACACACCGGGCGAGCCTTTTCATTCGGCAGTGATTTTGAAAGCGAAAAGTGGCATTGTTCGTTTTTAATTGCAGTCAGAAATTTTCCTCATCAATTGGCACGCGAACGAATGCCTTGCCAGGAACTTGGCACTGTCTTTTATTCATCACTTTTTCATTTATTTATATATTTATTAATACAAAGACTAAAATGTCATTCCAAAATGCAATTTTCTTTTCAACGAAATGAATGTTTTTCTCATAAACCTTTCCAGTTGACAATAACAGACGCAATATTGGTATCGCCCAAATGAAAGTACTACAACAGAATTGCAATGGAATGACTTTCCTAATGTGCCTATCAAAAATGACATATCTTATGACGGTGGCTACTAAATTTGTTAGAAAATCATTATGCATTAATTGTATATATTGTGGATAAGAGGAAAAGATTAAATAAGATATTTATTTAATTATTATTTGATGCAAGATTACTTAGTTTGAAAAAAGACGTTATTTATATTAAATCCGATTTTTTTGCTATAACGTTTCCAATGGCCGATGAACGTTTTCACCTAACTTTTCCTCTTTCTTGACGACTATATGTCATTGCTACTCATCATTGAGGATAACATATTCAAAAAGATATTTATTTAATTATTATTTTATGCAAGAATGGTTAGTTTGAAAAAGACGTTATTTATTTTAAATCCAGATTTTTTTCTATGACTTTTCTATAGTTTTGATTTCCGCTAAAGCCTGACCTTTGTTGACTCTGCCTAATGGTCAATTTGCTAGTGCTCTGGCACCACAGACTTCAGGTTCGAATCTTGAAGTTGGCATGAATGTTTGTGAGTGGTTCCGAATCTATGTTAAACAGTAATCTAATTAGTCTAAAGTGTGCAAAAAAAATGACAGTAAAGCGGCAAAAACTAAACCTCTTGTTGACAATTGTAGTGTCATTGATACTCATTATTGAGAATAATAGATATTCAGAAATCAAAAGGAATTTATTTTATTATTATTTGATGCAAGATTATTTAGTTTGAAAAAAAAACTTTTAAATCCGGAATTTTTTTATGACTTTCTATAGTTACGAATGGCTTCGATGATTTCCGCTAATATCTCCTCTTTGTTGACAACTATACTGTCATTGCTACTCATCATTGAGGATAACAGATTCAAAAAGATATTTATTTAATTATTATTTGATGCAAGATTGATTAGTTTAAAAAAGTTATTTATTTAAATCCGAATTTTTTCTATGATTTTCTATAGTTTTTGATTTCCACTAACGTCTGGCCTTTGTTGATGCAGCCTGATTGTCAATTAGCTAGCGTTCTGGTCTTCTCTACCACAAGCTTCATGTTCGAATCCTGGCAGTACCATGGACGTTTGTTAGTGGTTCTGAATCCATGTTAAACTGTAGGTCCCAGTTCTAATTAGCCTAAAGTGTGCAAAAACTGACCGTAGAGCGACAAAATCAAACTTCTTTATTGGCAACTATACTATCATTGCAACTCAATATTGAAGATATTTAGATATCAAAAAGATATTTAATTATTATTTGATGCAAGATTGTTTAGTTTGAAAAAGACGTTATTTTAAATTCGGATTTTTTAATGAATTTCTATGGTTTTTCAATGGTCTATGATTTCCACTAACATCTTCTCTTTATATATTAAAGTATTATATCTTCTCAGTATTAAATTGAGTTTCTTTAATATAATTTTAGTTCTGTGAAAAGTTAAATAACTTTTCACAGGGATTGTGTTATGCAAGATCATCAGTGATTAGAAACAACGCCCTTTTACAAAAACATATCTATTGTATATAGATAGTTTCAGATACGATCAAGTTAATCACAATTAAAAAAACAATTATTTCTTAAAAAGCTTTTTAACAATAAATTATATTTTTAAAAAATTCTTAAGAACAGGTAAACATTACATTAATGATCTAAGATATTCAAATTTCTGAATTTTTTTTTTTTTTTTTTTTTGTGCTTACATGGCGAAATTACATGATTTTTTTGTTTGCAAATGGTTATTCATTTCAATACTAATTTTAAGTAATAAGAATTAATTTTTTTGCAGGCTTAATTTTCAAACACTTTAATCTTGTTTCTGCGAACTTTATAAATAATCATCTATGAGTGAAAAATAATCAAATGCCAAAGATACCATGATGTTTTTATTCAATAATAAAAAGAACATTTAATAGAAAACGATATTGTGCCACACCCTCTTTTAACAAAGCTAACAGTTAATAGGGTGGGGTGGCAGAATTTTTCTTTGTTAAAGGTGAGTACAAGGGTAAAAATGTTGACAACTATTGACTAAAGCTGTAGTGAGAATTCTAAAAAAAAATTATAAAATTGATAAAACTTGTGTACATTTTTTAAATTAATTTGTTATTTAAAACAAGTATCAAATGATATTAATGATATTTTGTTTTAGAAAAATATTATTTTAAAAACAAAACGAATTATAAAATAAAGAAGAAAATTTTTAAAAATATTTTTGCTTCTAAAAAATATCTTCGTTAGTTTTTTTTTTTCCCCATGCACAATAAAAAAACATTATTTTAATTACATTAAAAAAAATAATGTTTTTACAAAATTATTTTTATTTTACATCATTATAATATATTTTTATATTACATAATATATTATACATAGTTTTCATATTCATTAGACATTAGAATTACTTGCATTAATTAAACCGTTAAATAAAATTTTCAGAATAAAACTAAAATTATTTGTATATACTACTGTGTCCAAAAAGTAAGACCCATTTTCAATTTAAAATTTCTGGAACTTATGGAATTCCAATTTTTTTTTTTTTTTTTTTAGGTTGCTGGCACTATCCTTGAAATTTGTGTGAAATTTGACATCAAAATCATTAGTGTTTGAGTTACGCTTGGCTTTGTGAGAGAAAACTGATTCCGGCGATTTTTGAAATGTCTGAATGAATCGATCAAAGAACTTGCGTTAAATATTGTTTGCGGAAACGTATAGAATGTTGCAAAAGGCATTCAGTGAGACTCCTATATCAGAAAGAAATGTTTACAAGTGGTATAAACAGTTCAAAGAAGACAGAGAACGCGTTGAAGACGAAGAGCCCTCTTTTTACAGGGCACAGTAGTATATATATATATATATATATTTATTTTATTTGAGTTATTTTTGAGAGGTGTTATTTCCATGTGAAAATGCGATTCTTTTTAACGTTACAAAAAGTTAAATTTAATTATATCTCTATAAATAATAATATATTTATGTTACTTTATTTCATATTAATCGTATTATTTTTCAAATTAATGAAATTTAGAACGAATATTTTATTTTAATTTTCTTTGTTTGCTGCTCTACAAATAAAAAGAACATTTTCGAACTAAGACTTCAGTTATCAATTCGAATAAAAATAAAATTAATTCGAACATTCTGAATATTTTTATCCCTTTTTTTATTATATGTACTACATAAAAATTATTACTAAAAGAAAAAAATACGAATAAATTAATTAAAAATTTATAATAATTAATTTTAATAACAGTAATTTATTTTCATAATAAATTATAATAATAATTTTTATAATTACTTGTAAAAATTATCACTAGAAAATGGCCAAAAGATATTTTTATTTTTAAATTTATAGTCAAGTATTCGTTTGGCCATAAAATAAGCAAATATCGTTTGGCTGTAAATTTAAATATTTTTAAATTTATAGCCAAACTATGCAAAGTATAAAAAATTGTCAATTTCATTATGGCATCCCAGTCTACCATCGGCCATCTTCATAAAAATTATTACTAAAAATAAAAACTACTAATAAAATAATTTACAATAATAATTTTTATAATGACTTAAAAATTATCCCTAGAAAATGGCCAAACGATATTTTTATTTTTAAATTTATAACCAAACGAAATCGTTTGGCTACAAAATAAGCAAATATTGTTTGGCTATAAATTTAAACATTTTTTTAAATTTATAATCAAACGAAATCGTTTGGCTATAAATTTAAATATTTTTTAATTTATAACCAAACGAAATCGTTTGGCTACAAACTAAGCAAATATTGTTTGGCTATAAATTTAAATTTTTTAAAATTTATATAACCAAACGAAATATTTTGGCTATAAATTTTTAAAATTTAAACTTTAAAACTAATATCACTAAATAATTATTACTAAAAAAAAAACTACTAATAAAATAATTAATAATTTATAATAATAATTTTTATAATTACTTAAAATTATCACTAGAAAATGGCCAAACGATATTTTTATTTTTAAAGCAAATATTGTTTAGCTGTAAATTTAAAATTTTTTTAAATTTATAACCAAACGATACAAAGTATCAAAAAGTTTTCAAATTCATTATGGCATCCCAGTCCACCAATCGGCCATCTTGTTTCGTCACATCCGGCGACTCGGATAGAGCACGATACGGATCTCCATTCCGCCGTGATATGGACCAATCATAAAAGTTTTAATATTCGCGAACGGTGCACAGGAGTACCGGAAGTGCGCAACGTCGGCCAAGGCGACACAAAATTGAGATGCTGGCCGCAAAGATTTCTCTCCACTGCAGAAGAATGAAATAATAATAATAACAGAAGGGAAAAAAAAAAAAGCCACATTAAACGAACCATTTCGATTTCCGGACCAGGCCGGATATTTCATTCTTTTTTTTTTTTTTTTTTTTCAATGTGCGTAAGTCGACCCGCTTTCCGATATATTTACGGCAATTGCACAACGCAGATAACGGGAGATATTGTTTTTATTTTTAAAACAATCGCGGATTCCACTTTTAACCTGGTCCTGTGATTTCTCGATGACAAATATGGAATTTAGTTCTCATATTACATTGATCAGAGATATTAGCTTTTTAATATAGTTCCAATGTCCTTAAGGCATAATGGAAATGTTTTTTTTTATATTAAGTGTAATGCTATGTGTCTAAATAAATAAATTCATGAGTCTAATAAATACTCTTTCTACCCATATGTTTTCTAAGAGATTAGTATTTGATGAAGGCAGAACAATTTTTTTTTTTTGAAATTATATTCTACAACACTAGGGCCTAGTGCACTGACGGCCTGATGACCAATTGGCTAGCTCTGTGGCTTTTGGTACCACAGACATTAGGTTTGAATTCTGGCGGTAGCATGGATGTTTGTGAGTGATGCGTAATCCGTTAAACTGTAGGTCCCAGTCCCCACAGTCTAATTTTCTAAACTGTGCAAAAAAGGACCATAGAGCGACAAACCCAGTCAACAGATTTGGGGATCGAGTCTCGGTGTACTATGAATGTTTGTAGTGGTTCGAAATCCGCTTTAAGCCTAACTCGGTATAATATGACCGTAGAACGTAGGGCTAACAAACATTCCTATCCAGTAAAATGTCAGCGTCACAGAGCCAAGTTAGACTTCTACCTACGAGTGCTCCAGCACAACAGAAGCTTGCCTTTCCTTCCTTCCATGAGACCACACTGGTTCTTGGACTTAGTCTAGATGTTGATGTCTACTAAGTGGGATAAGAAACAACAACAACACATCTACAATGATTTTTAAAATTGTTTTTAAATTAATATGCTTTCTTTTCACAAATGACAATGAAAAAAGAAAGCCGCATCCTTCTAAAAATTTTGTTTTACTAATCCCCCTGGTGCAGGAAATCCTACACCATTTCCAAGAGACCCCATTGCAGGTGACTGGTCCATGGCTGCGTGTAATATGCAGCTTTATTTTTAGCGAAGAACCACGAGGACTGAAGACTGACTAAACATCAAGAGAACGCTCAACGATCATATTAGACCGGGACCTAAAGCGGCTTAAAAGTGGATTTCGAATCACTACCAACATTGATTATATATTTATCCTTTAAATAATAAAAATTGTACGAAAAGAAGTAACTAGACTTATTCTTCTTTATTGGCGCAACAGCTCAGGGTGCTCTAGGGCTGCCAGCCTACTGGCAGAGTTTTTGACAGGTGATGTTTTCTTTGTAAATTCCTTCTATTAGCTCACACTCTCCCTGTATATATCTTGTTCAAATTTTCAATCGTTCATAAAACACTTTTTTATTCATCCGCTCAAGTTCAAATACATTTTTTAACTTGTAGTAGACGACACTTGATGTTAATACAGTTTTTTCAAATATTAATTCATTCATTAAATTTAATTAATTAATTTTAGTTTTTTTTTTTTTTAGATTTAAGTTGCATATATTTACCAATAGATGGCGTCAGATAAACTTAAAAAATGAATGAAAATTATTTATAAAGGACTTTCTGCAATATAGTGAGAAAAAAAAAGAAGGAATTGACTTAAATTTTTTTTTTATTACTTGTTACGGAATAGAGTTGACAGCGCACGCCCAACGCTGTACTGTTATATTAGATTGGGATCTACGGTTTAAAGTGGATTCTGAACCAATACAAACATCCAGGGCACCGCCGGAGCTAGACATAGATATACGAAATAAAAAGTTCAAGACACACGAATATGTAAAGACCAGATAAATATCCTTTTACAAAATCGTTGTTTGTAGCGGACAATATTCTATTACATTCCAAGCAGAGAATAAATAGGTTTCCCAAAGATGTTTTTTAATTACATTTTATTTAACCATTTTCATACATTTCAGGTATTTCTACAACAAAAATGAAATCTCCATTGCTGAAAATGGGAATTAATATTTGGAATCGGTAGAGAAAATTCATATTTTTCAAAATTTTCACAAGAAAAATGTATGAATTCTAATCATTAATAAAATACGTTGTTGTTTCTGAAATAAATTGATAATAATTTAACTAAGTAGAATTGTTTTTTAATGACAACAGCACATTAGCCATATTTTTTTTTTTGCACAATACGACAAACCTGAAATTTTCAGAAGACAAAAACAAATTGTTAAAATCTAACTGATGTTTCTTTAAAACTGATAAAAATAATCAACAATCCTCTTAATTTCTTAATTTAATTCTAATTTTTTTTTCTTGTCTTAGTTCGTAGACAGCAACATCTGGACCAAGTCCAAAACCCATGTAGTCTCATGGTCTGATATTTTTAAAAAGAGAAAACGTTTTTAATAAATCAGTTTTTTATTTTAAATATTCATATCCAAATACTATCGCCATTTTTTTTATATCCAATTTTTGCAGGTTGTGTTCGCGACGTGTTAATATATTCTTTCTAGAGACATATCTCTAGTAGGTCGATATTAAAATAATTTTATGTCCATATATTCTTCGTCATAAAAAATCTTAAAATACGAAAAAAAGTTTTATGAGTTCGTAAATATTTACCCTAATTAAGAATACTAATGACACCAGAACTAAGTAAAATAGAAATATATTTAACGAGGAAAACATAAAACTGCTCCAAATGTCGATATGTCCATGAATTTACTAACAGCTTTTTAGGCAGGCACATATTTATAATACAGATGAACAAATACTTTAATTCATCTGTATTGCAGGTAAAGAATGCACATACTTGTAATACAGATGTACAAATACTTTTCATCTGTATTACAGGTAAAGAAAGCACATACTTGTAATACAGATGAACAAATACTTTAATTCATCGTAATTCAGGTAAAGAAGGCACATACTTGTAATACAGATGAACAAATACTTTAATTCCTCTGTATTGCAGGTAAAGAAGGCACATACGTGTATTATAGTTGCACATACTTGTATTACAGTTAAACAATTTATATATTTGTATTACAGATAAAGAACGCACATTCTTATAATACAGATAAGCAATTAATTTGTATTAAAAGTAAAGAAGGCACATACTTGTATCACAAGTAAAAAACGCACATCCTAGCAATACATATAAGCAAATACTTCAATTAATTTGTATTACAGGCAAAGAAGGCACATGTTTGTGATACAGATGAACAAATACTGTATTTCATCTGTATTATAGATAAAAGAAGGCACTTACTTGTATTAAAGTAAAAAACGCCCATCCTAGTAATACATAATTCAATTTAATTTGTATTACGGGTAAAGAAGGCACATCCTTACAATACAGATAAACAAATACTTCAATTAATCTGTATTACAGGTAAAGAAGGCACATACTTGTATTACAAGTAAAGAAAGCAAATACTTGTAATACAGATAAAAAATACTTCAATTAATTTATATTGGTGGTAAAGACGGCACATACTTGTATTGACGAACACATAGTTCACTTCATGTTTTCCAAATAGTGCTGAGGCATTAATTTTAATCCTGCTGAAGCGAAAATAAACAAGTAATATAAAAAAAAAAAATAAAGTCAATTCCTATTTAAGTCATCCATTTTGTCCCCTCCTTGATTCAGACTAAAACCCAGAATGAAAAAAAAAGAATCTGAAAAAGAAATTTTTTCCAGCGATCTACACGCTTCGCCACTGACGGTATTTATACCTAAATTTATATCCTGCTAAATATCTTATACAAGAGAAATTTTTTTCTCCCATATAAAACTAAAATTAATTAATTAAATTTAATTACTGAATTAATATTTGAAAAAAACTGTATTAACATCCAGTGTCATCCACTACAAGTTCAAAAAAATTGTATTTGAACTTGAGTGGATGAATAGAAAGTATTTTATGAACGATTGAAAATTTGAACAAGATATATATAGGGAGAGTGTGAACTAATAGTAGGAATTGGGGGAAAAACGCCTGTTCCCGACATGCCGCTGTAGTTAAGGGAAAGAATTTTCATTGTTGAACATTTTTGCAAAACTTTTGTCTTCGGGTTGAGTTTCGATAGCAACGGACAACGAGAAATAAACCAATTAAACTGACGATTTGAAATTTAGTTAAGAAATTAAACTTGGAGTATATGTAACGGACTGCAGTCGAAGTGGTAGACTTAAAGTGGAAGGTGGGATTTGCAGAAAGCTTTCTCAAATCACCCAGCAAATAACTGAGAAGATTATCCGACCAAATTGAATTGTCATACGGGACATGTTAAAGCTGCTAGAAGCTGATATTTAACAAAGTGAGAGTTGGGCAAGAATTGCAAGAAACGGATCGCATTAAGAACTTCCACTACTGCCAAAGATGCCAAAATGTATCGGCGCCTTAATTTATGTGAAGAAGAGAACGGTTTACATTTTGAGCTTTCACCATGATTAACTTTGTAGAACAAGAATTGAACTATATATGCTTGTAATTAAGATGTGTGCTTTCAATTTTTTAAAAGGCATTAATAAATTTATGCTTATATCTACTTTTAGATCATATACAACTGTACAAAGGACCAAACACCGTACGAAAGATCTTATACAATTGTACAAAGGACAAAACACTGTACAAAAGATCATATAGAACTGTATAAATGTGTACTATATAAAGGAACAAATATAAAAATAACAACTCTTTTTCGATTGCAAAGATACACAGGCCATGGCTTACTGTTGCATATTTAGTGGTACACCTCTTCATGAGACAATTTTACTTTAAAGTTATATCATAAAAAAGATTTTTTAAACATTACCTATTTAATAAAAAGGTCTACATACTTAAAAATTAGACAAACCTATTATTCAATGTATTCTAATGTATTGCAAACAAGGAATAAAACTAGACTGGATGCTGAAGTTATCTGCTGGAGTATGTTATTATCGATTTATTTCCTTAACAGTAGAATCTCAATGCTGTTGACTAACTACAAAAACGTTAGCTATCAGTGAATGTCGGTATCAAGAATCCACTTCATATTTTATGGCCAAAAAAAATTTTCATTTTAAAATTAAGATTAATAAAGAGATATGAGTGTTGCTTAATAATATATTATAATGCGCAAGTCTGTTTAGACCAATATCTATTTGTGAGCAAACATTTTAAATAATGAATACAAAAAAAAAAAAAATCGATAAATGGAAACCATATAGTTAATGATTTTTTATTTTTAATTATTTTATTGTTAACCTGTCTAATTGAGATCGGCCTTCTTGTAAAATGTGGGTGGGGAGGGGGAAAGGTTGCCTTTTACCAAATTACAAAAAAAAAAAAAAAATCACTATTGCAATCAAGTGGTGATGTGATTGACATTCTTTAGACAATATTTCATGCTGGTGTTCATAAAATATTGATGTTCATATACTACATTACTTCATATCAGTGTTCAGTGTACTTATTACCAAGTACTACATTACTTCATTCAGTGTTCAGTGTACTTATTCCCATGTACTACATTATTTCATTTACTCTTCTGTACTCTAAGTAATACATCACTACTTCTACATTGCAATGAACATGAAAGTAATGTTCAACATTACTCTAATAAAAGAAATATCAAAAACAAATCTATAGAGTAAAAATAAAATAAATTTTTTTTTCAATGAAGTTTCAGTTCACCAGTATAATAATTTAAAGTTTTATTTCAAAATATTCTGCTTCATATATCGAATTTTTCTAAACGGAAATGTACAGAAATACTATCTGATATTTATGGTTAATATAAAAACGCAACATAACTTTTATATAACATATTTTTATTGTATTCCTAACTTAACAAATTTTTAAAAATGAAAATTATTTGATTTAAAATAAATGGAATGATATCACATAGTAAGACATAAAATTATTGCACACAATAAACATTTCAATTAAAATCACTGCAAAAGGAATTTTACCATAATTGTAAAACTTCTAAAAATGCATATACTACACCGAATTTGCAGTATACATTCAAAAACAATCGTTAATACTTGGTTTTATTATATTATATTGTATTTATTGGCCATATTGAAAAAGGTTCATTCAAATACTGCGTAAACAAATTTTTATTTCATCGATTCAGTAAGAATTTTTATCTATATAAAGAATTAAAAAATAATTATACGCATAGTTTAGTTTTCTATAATTATAAAATAATTATACACAAGTTTGTATAGTTATTTCTTATTTAAAATTTTACATTACATATTTTATACAAACTTAGTAAAAGTTTATATGTTGGAAAATATATTGTAGCATATTCTCAAATAAAATCGGTTTTTATATTTTCGTTGCGATTTTTGCAACAAAATTAAATAATGCACCGGCTAAATTTTTTTCTTAACAATGAAATTTTAAATAAAATTAAATCATTCATAAGAACCGAGAAAGTTGCCAAATGATTCCTAATTACTTATTAGTAACATATTTGTTGATAAAAAAGGTGCAAAATCACTTTCTATTAATTACAAAATCGATGATAAAATTTACTAGTACTTATATAAAATCAATTAATCAGTTTTACAGTATACAGTTAAATTTAATAAATAAAATTAATAATTAAAACGTGCATTAAAAAGTAATTTAAGAATTTCTTCTTTTCTTAAATAATAAGTTTCCACTCTCCGCACTACTTTTGATAGAATTTTAAAATAGTTATATATATATATATAATATAATACATGTATATACATATTATAAATAAATTAAGATCCTATATAAATAAATCAAAATCACTGTGTTCATGGCATCTAAAACACTTTAGAACGTTGAGATTTTGTATTTACAGAGATTTTTAGTATATCTCATATTTGCTCTTAAATGAAATAAATGCAATTCACACACACACAAACACGCATATATATATATATATATATTTCAATATTGATAAGCTGTATGGTTCATTAGATACAAACCTATTCTTTCTTAATATAAAAAGTTTCTTTTATCATAAATTAAGTTTAAGAAACAATTGCTTTCAAAAAAATATTACAGATGTCATTTAATGATAATGAAACATATTTTCAAACAAATTTTTCTCAATTAACTCAAACATGTTTATTTTATATTGTATTCATTTAAATTGAATAAAATGTGCATGCTTAATCGAGAATATGCTGAGTGGTATAATTTGATTTAGTTTATCTTCATTTTATATCGATCAGAAGGTGATCATTTGTAAGGTAGTCATAAATAGTTCAATAATTGTAATCAGATAAGAAACTATGATATTTTATTAAATTAAATCCTCAGAATTATATTATGAATCTTTATATATATATAGAATTCCCGCCCACTTTCATATTTTGATCATGTTTTACATTAATTCTTGAATCATAAATAACCCTAATAATGAAATTCATCTAAATTGCTGAATTTATATCTAATCGAGAGTCATTTCTAAATTTTATTTTTTTATTAAGTGTTTAAAAATATTAATGAAAGGAAATACTTTGTGAAACTTAATGCTTAGTGCGAAACATGAACTTTATGCATGTAAAGACATTTTTCGAATCTGATAATCACTGTTATTAGATGAGACAATATATAAAATAAGGTGCAAATAAAAAAATAAGATGTATATAAAACATGTTTCTATCGTAAAGATTATTTTTAAAAATCCGTTAGAAAACATAAAAGATTTTGTATAAAAACATTTTAAAAATTGGACCGAAATATTTAAACGTAACCTAAAAGTATGTTTTTAACTGCAAGATTGAAAAATTTCAATTTATAAACAAATTCAGAAGAAATACAAAAAATTTAGAAATAAAAAAAAAAAAATCAGATATACCACTGGAATTTTTTCTTTCTTAAACTTAACAGACTTTTGAAAAGCATTTCAAATGTAGTTTCAAATTTCAAGTATAGTGTCTTGAGATATAACAAGAAAAAAAAAGTACCGTATACATTTCGTAAAAAAGTTTCATATTTAGTTAACATTTTGAAATATTTTAAGCAGACAAATAAATTAAAACCAGGAGAATCAATATATTTCACGGCATCTAAAACACTTAATGAATGATGAGTTTTTGTATTTATAGAGATTTTTTGAGTATATCTCATATTTTCTTTTAAATAAATGCGATTTACATACAAAGTAAAAACTTCATATGAGGAAAGCGCAGAAGAAGGTTTTTTTGTTTTTAAAAATAAAATTGAATTTTAAACAAGCAATTGCTCGTTTGATTTTTTTTCAAAAATACAACGAATTAAACTAATATTATAAAAAGGAAAATAATTGGAAATATATATATATATTTGAAAAATAACTGTATTTTTGTATTTTTTTTTGGAAAATAACATCCTAGTATTAATAAAAATTAGTATATGTAATTCAGTTAAATATATTAATGATATGTCTAACTAAATATAAAGCATGAAAATAATTTCCATATTATTATAAAAACATTCAAGTTATTCACTAAAAAAATTCATGAACAAATCAAAGTTGATTTAAAAAGTAAAATTCACAACATTGTTGAAAACATTGTTAAATGAATTAATGAAAAATTTGAGATGAAGAAAAACCCAAAAGCGACATCAAACAAAAATAAACTGCGTGAAATATACAGTTAAAAATCTATGCAAATGAAAAATTTAAATTGTATAGTAAATTTCATTTCAAATAGAGTTTTCAAAAATAGAAATTTGAATCTTTTTGTTAAAAACAAATGCATAGTAACAATTTAAATAAATAAAAGTAATGACTCAATAAATGATTTTTAAAAATAATTACTTTAATCCTTCTAAAGTCTTTGATGAAATAATATTTAAAGTATTACAAAAATTAAAAAAGTTTAGACAATACCGTTAAACTCTATTGATGCTTTTTCTTTATAACCATGAGGTAAATTGTTTGAAAATTGTTCAGTTTTCACAGTGTTGTTCGTTATTGAATTTTACTAAAGTCTTTTGATGAAATAATATTTAAAGTATTACAGAAATTAAAAAGTTCAGACAATACCTTAAAAATCTATCGGTATATTTTTACAATCATGTAGTAATATGTTTGAAAATTATTCAATTGCTTACAATAATGTTCATTATTGAAAAAAAAAAAATACTGTTGAGGAATTTATAAATCTATTATACTTTATAATAAATTATATTTCTGTAATGACTACAAATTTATAGTGCTGCATTGCTATAGAAACTGAATTGATTCCGTTTATATTAGTGTTTTTCAGCATACTATATCTAAAAATGTTTTACATTCAACTTCACACTTAATATCTTAAGAAATTAGATTTGACTTAAAAACCAAAACCAAAACTTACCTCTTCCAGGGTAAAACCGCACTCCTGTCAAAAGTCCCATATTCGTCGGTAACAACCGACGATGTGTAATCAAAATGAAAGTAAAACCAACTCGATACTTTCAACAAAAAGAAAAAACAAAAATAAAGGAAACAGTTAAAAAATCCTTTGTCTCAAAAAAGGCACTGCGAAATCTTGAAAGGGGTGTTTTATTACATCTGAACTCTTCTACATAGAACAACCGGCAGGCGAACCTATCTCTCTCCACGTGCGGTCTGAAAACGACAGTCCCAAAAAATGACAATTCCCGCCGTAGCAAACGATTTTCGTCTGGCAGCAGTCGACCTCACTTCACAACAGTTAACTGTCGGTGTGGAAATGATCGTTTGCTCACTCACTCGCTCGGGGACTACCCTCTTCACCGACAGCTTAATTAACCAGTTCCTCGTCACTGGTCCAGGACCACTCGCTCATCCCCCACCCTCTTGTTCCAGTAAATAAGTAAACAAAAGACCCCCCCCTGCGAAGTCTGGATGGGGGAGGAAAATCTTGGCCGCGTGACACCTGGTTGGTAGGTTTGTCGGGCGTGCACGACAACGCACCTGTCCTGAAGTTTCTTCTCTCTTTACGCGTTGTAATGTGGCGTTTAAGGAAGGGGCAAGGGGTGCTGCTGTAAAAAGGGGGTGTTCGAAGTCAGTGTGTTTGAGATGTCACTGGTCATTATTGTGAAGCGATTTGTAATTATTGTTATGAAGTGCTCTGACGCTCAGATGACGATGCTGAAGAGAGATAACGTGTAGGCTTGATTATGTGGAGTTATTAGCCTTGCTCCAAGATGTTAGTGAAGGATTTCGAATTATATCTGATGACAAGTGATTCAGTGTCTGTTTGGATAAGGTGTTAAAAGGTTTTTTTTTTTTTTCCTATTATTTTAATATAACAAGCAAAACATGGTTCATTTTTTATTATAATCAATTTTTATCAGAAATTAAAATTATTTTTTATTCGCAAAAAAATCATATGATTTATCATAACATTGTCTGTTTGGATCTGTTAAAGGGTTATAATCATTATTTTTTTATCAGAAAAAAACTTATTATTAATTATTTTTATTATTTTTAAAAAAATCAGATTATTTTGTTTTATCATAATTTAGAAATGAGGCACAAAAATGTCTGTTTGGATAAGGTGTTAAAAGGGTTTTTTTTTTTTCCTTCAGCGTATTATTATTATTTTAATATATTCTACACTATTTTTTTATTATATTATTATTATTTTTTATCAGAAATTATCATTGATTATTTTGTTCTTAAAAAAAATCATAAGTATTGATAACAATTTTTAATATAAAAGATTGAACAAAAAAAACTGGTTCATGTTCTTTATTATTTATTATTTTTTTTATCAGAAATTATCATTGATTATTTTGTTCTTAAAAAAATCATATGATTTATCATAACTTAGAAAAAGAGGCACAAAAATGTCTGTTTGGATAAGGTGTTAAAAGGTTTTTTTTTTCCTTCCGCGTATTGTTATTCTACATTATTTTACTAAAAAATTGCTAACAAGGAAAAAAAAAAATGGTTCATGTTCTTTATTATAATCATTATTCTTTTTAATCAGAAATTATTATTAATTATTTTTATTCGTAAAAAAAAAATTCATATGATTTATCAAAACTCACTCTAAAATTGAATAAAGAGGAAAAAAAAATGGTTCACAAAAATGTTTGTTTGGATAAGGTTTTAAAAGAGTTTTTTTTTCTTCGGCGTATTTTTTATTCTACACTATTTTAATATAAAAAATTGCTAATCAGGAAGAAAAAAAAAAAAAAATGGTCCTTGTTCATCATTATAATCCTTGTTCTTTATTACTGGAAATTATCATTAGTTATTTTGTTCCGCAAAAAAAAATCATATGATTTATCATGACATAGAAAGGAGGGACGAAAGTCTGTGCTTTATATATACTGAATTCTGTAATAGGTGGAAATTGAACAATTTTAATGTTCTCCGAATTTGTATAAAAATAATAATGCAGATAGTCAAAAGAACTTTGTAATAAATTTATTTTTTTTTTTTTTTTTTTTTTATATTTTGAGAAATGTATTAAAAATATATTTAAATATATTACAATACCTGTGAATTCTTACGTTATTAAAACTTCTAAATTGACTGTCTTTGGAACTTTTATCACAGTTTCAACACCGAAAACGAATGCAAGTTTTAACTTCTACTGTATTTGTTGTTGTTGTTTTTGTTTTGTTGTTATTTTTGTGATCATTGGCATTACAGATTTAGAAAGTATTTCTTTTTGAAAATTCTAATATCTTTTTGACAAGATGACAATGCATGTAATAATATCATAAATTACTAAATATCTCCATGTTGTTTAATTAGTGCTTTTCAAAATAACGGTATTTTGATATTCTATCTTTTCATTCGTTCAAATTTATTTCTATACATTTACGGTAGCTTGATTTTAAATCTGTTTTTAAAAATGTCCTAACGAATAGGAAAAGAACAAATCGTCACTATATTAGAGTATAGTAGATTTAATATAGAACATACAACTTTTCATTCCTTACTTCAAAGTATTTCTAATCAAAACTTACTTAAGATTTGAAAATGACGGTTGAACATTTAAGTTTGATGTTGTACCTTTTCATTCTTTCAAATTTATTTATAAAGATTTACGGTAGCTCGTTTTGAAATCTGTTAAAAAATGTGTCCTAAAGAATAGGAAAAGAACAAATTGTCACTATATTAGAGTATAGTGGATTTAACATAGCTTTCATTCTTACTTCAAAGTATTTCTAAACAAAATCTAGATGGTATTATTTAACGATACATTTTAATAACAAAAATTTTTTTTTACTTTCTGTGTAGCGTTAGAATCATTATTTAATGACTTTTTTTTTTAGATTTATAGTAGATTTAGTTACAAATATATTACTAGAATATTCCATTCATTTCATATATAAAATTACTTAATTACTTAATTGCTAAGTAATTACATTAATTAATTACTTAACAAGATTTATTTTCCTCTTCTCTGCCAAATTCATTTTGAATCTAAAATTATAACAAAATCTGAAATTGAAATCTTCGTTTTGAATCTGAAATTAAAAACAATATCTATTTTTCACAAACTTTATTTATAGTTACATTTATATTTAAAGTGCAAATTAATATTTTCAAAAAAATATCACAAAAAATATTATATAATTTAAATTCTACAAATATCGCATTTTAAAAACAAAATTAACAAATTTGGTCTAATGGCAACGGCTTTTTAGCAAAAACTATAGTTTTTTATTGAAAACATTTCCAAGCAACATATCTTTAACTTTCAAATAGTAATTTTATTTGCTCTCAGTAATATATATGCAATTTATATTACCTTTTATTGTAATTTTCATAATTATGTCGCACATATTGATGGATCTTTAACTAGCAATGTATCCTTAACTTTAAAATGTTGATTTTATTTGCTCTCAGAAATATACGTATAACTTATGTTACATATTTATTGCAGTTTTCATAATTATGTCACAAATGTTGAGCCTGCATGAAACAAAAAATATTTCGAAGTTTGTTGAATGCTTTTGAATCAAAAGAAAACTTTAAACAATGACAAATTCAAACTTTTCTTTTTACAACAACACATTAATTCAAGCAACTTCATTTTATGCTAATGTTTTTAATTAAATTAAGATGTGGAGGTATTGTGGTTCTTAAAACCACCTAGGAACTCCGTAACCGGTACGCCCGTTGCCCAAACTTTTCTAATATCTTCTATACAAATCTAACAAATTCGATTTTGGTGTATTAAAAAACCCTACTAAAATATGGTATTATCAGCAAACAAAATAATTATCAACTAATTAGTAAAAATAATTTTAAAAAAAAAGTTAACATAATTTGCTGCTCCAGTAACTCGAGAAAAGAAAATTAAGATACTAATAAATTTTCCATCTTACCTCAGGTAAAACAAAAAATTTAAATAATCATAGTATTAATATTAATGCGCTTATTGCAAAATGAGTTAAATTGAAAAAAAAAAAAAAAAAAAAAAAAATTTAAAGTAAAAATTATATGCAAATTTTTTTCGGTGACATTCTCTTGAATTTTGGCGATAAAAATTCATAAATACTAATATTATATAATTGATTGAATACAATTATGTATGAATAAAAAAAATCATATTTATAGGTATAAGATATTCCATTCATTATCCATAGCAATACGTCACTAGTTATCTTTTTTGATTTGCATCCAATCATCTAGCAGGCGGAAATCATGGTCTTATGTTCGTGTTCCTTGAAAAAGCCATCTTCAAACTGTTTGCTCAAAGACTTTTGCTGATTTTCATCCTGAATTTTCAAATTCGTATACTTTTACCTTACTATGTTGTGGCAGTGTTTGAAATTTACCTATTGATGTATGCATATATTTCGTATCATACGGCTTCATCTCTAAAGCTAAGAAACACTTCTGACTTTGGATAAATTTTTTTCAATTTTCTTTTTAATTTGGCAACACTTTTTTGCTCTGACCATTAAAGAGATATATAGTATGAACATTTTTGCAAAGCGAATGCTGTCCAATGGCTTTGTTATGCAGATTTATAGGTCCCCTGTGTACTAATATTTAATTTTTGGAGTTATTTCATTCCCAGGTATTGGAAAGTGGTCAAAAAAATAAATAATTAAATAAAATGTAAATATATATATATCACCAAATCAAATTGGACGATATTAAATGTTACTGTGGTGGACTGCTAACGTCACCTAGGGAATCAGGGATGGCTATAATAAAATTAAAAACTACGTAATGAATTCACGCACAAACATATTGTTTCTGAAATATCTTTTGTCTATGTAAATGTCTATCCTATATACATATACACTCAAGTGCCAAAACATTATGACCACCCCTACAATTTGCCTTCCACGTCATCGCCTGGATGACGTGGAAGGCACGAGATCAGGTGGAAGTGGTATTTAACTGGTATTAAGTGGTGGTATTAATCCATGCCAAGGCGGGTTGAAGCTGTGTTGAGCGCCAAAGGTGGCCAACTCGTTATTGACAGGTGGTCATAACGTTTTGGCTCTTGAGTGTATATATACCTATACATACATGCATATATATGCATATATACACATATATATACATACATATATATATACACACATATACGTCCATGTATATGCACACACATATGCATACATGTATACACACACACACATATATATATATACATAGTATATGTAAATCTATGTATAAAAGTAAAATATATAATGACTACGATTAATATTTTCTATATCAAGAATAATTTTAATACATCCTTTTTTCCCCCTTCGAAGTTTAGAAATAAACAATAACTATGCACAAATTCCACAATATCAATAATTAAAACTAAACAGAAGAATACAATTGCTTTTGCATCAGTAAAACAAAAACCAAAACTGTTCACACTGAGAGAAAAATTCAAGTGAAAGATTTTTCGAAAGCTTACTCACGCGTTTTCTGAGAAGAGAGCGCTTTCGATTGTATTCCGATGGGCTGTTTGAACAAGATTTCTTGCATTTCTCACAAGGTGCGAGCGGAAGAGAGAGAAGTGATGGTTTGTTTGATGTTCGCCGCCACCCTGGGTGTACCTGAGTGAGAGCACGTTCGGGGGGCGGGACTGCGGACAGATTCGTCATTGGGGCAAGGGACAACACTTTGACAGCACACAATGCCACCCCCAGTGTTAGCTAATGCAATCGTTTACGTTTAGAGACCGCGCAGAAAAAGAAACTCTCAGCCCCACATCATTCTTACAGTGATAACCCACAGTGAAAGTGAATGAAATTTTTTTTTTTTTTTTTTTTATCTTTGAACATAAAGAACTGAGAAATAAAAAAAAAGATCCTTTTTTAAAAGATTTATCAATGGATAGGTACTAGTAAATAGTGTTCGTTTAAACATCATTGTTTTTACACTTTATGAATAATATAATGTGGCACTGGGATATTGAATAATATAAACTAAGAGACTTTTTAATTTAAATATTAATACTAAAATAAATGTGTAATAATTATTATTTCTAAGTTCTTTCAAATTGCCTGATGGGCAAGTGGCCAGCGATTTGATGCTCAGTGCCACAGGTTTCGGGTTCGATTCATAGCGGTTTTTAGAAGTTTGTAGTGGTTCAGAATCCACTTTAAGCAGTAGATCACAGAGACCAATCAAACTTCTCACCCACATCATTCCCAAATTGTAAAGGAGCAACTCAGCTCTAGGCACAGTGATGTGGTGTCGTGTAGTAGTAGTAGTTCTTTCAAACTGGGTTCCGAATCAGTCCTGAACTAGGTCCGAATTCTAGGTTCCAAATCATATTATTGTTAGGATAGACTCTATTATTGAAATGTTGCCGTTAATTTTTCAGAATATAAATAACTGATTTTTTCAATGGAATAGAAAAACTCATTGAGTTTTACTCGTTGATAGACATCATTGTTTCGGCCATCCATAAGATGAAATAGAAAACAAATAAGTAATGATTTTTTCAAACCCTTCGATTTTTTTTTTTTTTTTTGGCTATAGAAGAAAATACAGTATACAGAATCATATTTTTTTTTTTAATATGACTACTATCAAGTTTTCCTAATTTAATTAAAAGATCAAAGTATAAGTACTATATTACACACCTTGAAAAGATTTTTAAAAAAATTCAAATTTTGAATTTTTTTTTTTTTTTTTTTTTAATAAAAACGTAGGGAGTCGGATTTTAATACCGACAAAAAAGGTTCCTTCAAAAAAGTACGTTACTCTCACCTCTGATTACACCCATAGATATAAGTATGCATAGTACAAAACTTGGAGAAAAAAAAAGATTTCAGAATTTTGGAAAAATAATATTTCTTATAAAAGAGTAGGAGTTGGATTTTAGTACCGATTTTTGGCACCGACTCCTTCAAAAATGTTTTTGACTCCCAATTTGTCACTTCTGATTACACCCACTGATACAAGTTTGCGTATTATATTACGCTACTTGGAAAGATAAAAAAGAATTTCAGAATTTTGAAAAAAATATAAATAATTTTTTGTAATAGAACAAGAGTCGGATTTTTATACCGATTCCTGACTCCTTCAAAAATTCCGATTGCCCTACTTTGATAACAAAAGTTTGGATATTACACAACTTGAAAAGATGAAAAATCCGAATTTTGAAAAAAATAATAAAAGAATTTAAGAACTTTGAAAAAAATAATAATTTCAAATTTTAAAAACCATAAAAAATTTAAGAATTTTGAAAAAAAAAATAGTAAAGAATATAAATATTTTTAAAAAATAATAATTTAAGAATTTTAAAAAAATAATAAAGAATTTAAGAAATTTGAAAAAAATAATAATTTAAGAATTTTGAAAAATAATTTTTTTTCAAAAAGAGTAAGAAGTCGGATTTTAATACCAATTCTTGATCCCGACTAATTCAAAAATGTTAAACTCCCGACTCGCCACCTCTGATTACACCCATAGATTCAAATACGTCTATTACACACAACTTGAAAAAATATAAAAAGAATTTTGAAAAATATAAACATTTGTAATAGAGTAGAGTCGGAGTTTTTTGATACTGGATTTTTCACTCTTTCAAAAATGCTCGACTCCCGACTACCCACCTTTGGTTTGCGCTCATAGATACAACTATAAATAAATCAACTTGAAAAAAATAAAAAAAGGATTTTCCGAATTTTGAAAAAAATAATAATAGAGGAATTTAAGAATTTTGAAAAATAATATTTTTATAAAAAAGTAAGGAGTCTGATTTTAATACCGATTCCTTCACCAAATATTCGACTCCCGACTCACCACCTCTGAGATACAAAGCATGCATATTACAATTTGGAAAAAAAGAATTTCAAAATTTCGAAAAAATAACAAATAACTTTTTGTAATAGAGTAGTACACCCATAGATACAAGCATGCATATTACAATTTGGAAAAAAAAAAAGAATAAAAATAACAAATAACTTTTGTAATAGAGTAGTAGTCGGATCTTGGATCGAATTTCCTCACTCCTTCAAAACTGCTCGACTCCCGACTGCCCACCTTCGATTGCACCCATAGATTCTGAAGCATGCACATTACACAGGTTTCATTGTTTTTCCCCGATCCCAACTGACGGAATTCGGCCCTCAGATCTTAGCCCAGGGCGGTATGAAATGCAAGAGAAGCCAGCAGCTGGGAGACTCCGTCGAAGCACCTGCTCTGCTCTACCTCTTCAAACCACAAGACTGGATTCATTTAGTTCAAAACATCTGCTGCCTCCATCGCTGCACTGCGGCCACATTTTTGGAGCCTCTTGTCATTTCGCAACCAGCCAAAATTATTTCTTTAAAAAAGGAATCCCTATTTTCATCTGTCACCTTTAATGACTTTGACGCTTGAAATACTTATCAATTGAATAATGAATTGGGTTAGTTTGGATAAAACATGTAATAGTGCTCAATTTTTTAAATATTTTTGGCGGTCGCCAAAAAAGAAATTTTAAAATTTGTTCCGTTGCACCTTTGACGTGTGACCTTCTCTTTAAGATAAAAAGCAATGTGAGGCTGCAAAACTTATTTTGTTCGTTTGGATCTCCATTATGAACATCTGCTGGACTGTCTGCACTTTAAGTCCGGTTTACTTAAAAAATTTTATAACTTTTTTTACGATCCCAATGTTACTTACATTTTAAGATAGTTATAGCAAAAATTAAAATAAAAATAATTTTAATATTATTCAATCAAACCATAACAGGATCAAATCGTTGTGAAATCATAACAAATAATCGTAATAAAAATCATAGATAATGAAAAATCTTAAAATAATCATAAGAAAAACCATAAATAATCATAATGAAATCTTAAAATAATCATTATAAAATCATACAGGATCAAATCATTAATGAAATCATAACAGATAATCATAATGAAATCTTAAAATAATCATAACAGGATCAAATCATAATAAAGTCATAGTAGATAATCATAACTAAATCTTAAAATAATCATAATATTCATAGTAAATAATAAAAGCATAAAATAGTCATAATAAAAAATCATAAAATTAAATCTTAATGAATAATAAAAAAAACAATAAATTCATAAAAATCAAATCATAATGATCATAATAAATAATAAAATCATAATGAAATCTTATGATTTTTTATGATTTTTTGATTATATATTTACTTTATTTTGATGATTATGATTTTTTACTTTTAGGTCTGACAACTCTAATTTGTAAAAAAAAAAAGAAAATATCTCTCCTGCCTCAAGTTAGTCTGCCAGTAGGCAGACTAACTTGTCCCACCACGGGCCATTGGCTAAGTTGTCCCACCATGGGCTGTATTGCCATGGAATTAGTTTTATAAGTAGTCATATCGAATGCATTAACTTGTAATTTTTTTTAATTACATAAAGGAATTTCAGATATAGCACAACCTGAATTCTATTTTAAACCAATATAACCAGAAATAATAGTTTAAATATTGGAACTCTAATTATTAAATCTGAATTGAATTTCTTTGAAGGGTAATCTTAGAAATTTCTCCGATTTCTACGAATTAAAAAAAAAAGCATAGCAGCATTGAAAAATATGCAAAATAATACTGCAATTAATTTTTCAATACAATTTATTTTTCATAAAAAAAAGCAGTATCGAAAAATAAATTATATTGATAATTATTTCTATTGAAGTTTGAATTTCAACTTTTGAAGAATCTTTAATTACTCTCCACTCTTAAAGAGTGGAAAGTAATAAAGTAAATTTAAGTTTTAAAATAAAATTAAACGTACAGAAGGCCTACTTTTATGCATATAATTATTTTAAAATTTTTTATTTGTCTGTTGGCTTTTAATGACAAATTGGGCTTAAAAATTTCCTAGGACAGATTACCAAAAGGGGAGGGGGAGCCTGATTCAATTCTCGTTCCATATTCAACGAATAAAAGATCCATTATTTATCTTTTCTGCCCAGCAAGCGAGATTCTCATGTTACCCTCGGTCTGAGAAAATACCGCTTGTCTAATCGCTAAGGTTACTTGACACGTTATTCGGTGGGTTAGTGTTTTATGAGTCACTTGTCATGGGACAGTGGATCTGTCATGGGCGGCGATTGATTAAGAGGTTATTAAATAATCGAGAATGAGGGGGAAGAGCCATTTATTCGTCATTTGGGTGGGGTGTACTTATTTATTCCTCTTATCAACCCTCTCATGAGTTCAATCAACCGTGTGTTGTGTTGCCAGCCAGAAGACCTAAAGATTCATGGGGTTTTATGATGGAAACGGTTTTCATGCATCATGGGCCTTAAAATCTCTAAAAATAGTTTAATATTATTGTCGTTGTTGTATCTCCTGAAGAGTACAAGAAAATCAAATATCGTGGTGCTCCTGAATACTATTGGCTGTGTTGATCGCCAGCTCGTAATAAAAATCCTCTTCCGTGGATGGTCCAGACAATGCTTGGCGGCTGCAACGACTGGGGAATCAAAGACATGATGAGGAGTAAGCTCGTAGCTGTAGTATTTAGTAGCTGTTTTTGCTGTGGACATTTAGTTTTGTAATTTGGTTTTTAGTTGTAATCTTAGAAAGAATTTTAAGTTGAGATAGGAGTTAAGGTTCAAGGAAAATAGCAATGATAGTTCAAGGGAAATAGGAATGATGGTCTGATTTCAGAATCTGCAATTTCATTTAATTCCAAATCCATATGAGCAGGCATCCATAGTTTAAGAATTTTAATTCGTTCACTAAATAGAAATAACTCTAAATCTTAGTTAATAATTATGTTGCCTGCTAACTCTTGAAAAATTCATTATTAATTAATCCCAATTTCCAAACGATTGTATGCACTTTGCATTCATTTTATAATAATACTAAAGTTGTGTGATTTGGTGTGGAAAATATTTCAAGTCAAATCTTACAAGTAATATAAAAAACTTAGTAAATCATGAAATATAGTCATCTATTCTTTATTTTTATTTAACTTTTATATTACTGGCATTGCAGCCTTGGCCACAGGCTCGAGCCTCTAACACAACAACTCTCCATCTATATCGCCCAATACCAATCTCTGGCAGTTAATAATTTGCAGTTGTCTAAGATCTTCTTCGACACTGTCAATCCACATCTCCCTTGGTCTTCTATTGTTGAACAATTTACATAACATAAACCTTTTAATGATGTTTCCCTTCATCTCTGAGATGTACATGTCCGAGCCAGCGGTTTCTTTGTAATTTGATGTATCTCACAATGTCTCTATTTTTAATTAGGTGTTTAATTTCTTTTTGTTTGATCTTATAATCCATATATTTTTCTTTAAGTTATACTTTTAATAAAGAAGAATTCTTAAAACTTGTTGATCACACATGCATTCTACAGAAGATCTGTAAAAACTTCAGAGAATGTGAATGTCTAACAGAAAATCTTACATTTTAATCTAACTCGTAACTTTTTTTTTTTGGAGAATATTAATAGATTATTGTTTTATCGTAAATTTAATAAAGATTATAAATTTTAACGACTTAAAAACATTTGATGTGATATTATCAATCTTATACTTTATTAAAGACACTATAAAACCAGTTGGCTATTGAAAAAATGTAAATCTGCAAAATTATGTCGTGGTTGACGTGCAAACCAGAAAGAAAATGCCGACAAAAAATTAATTATCGAATAATAATAATACAAAAAAAAAATATAAATAAGCAAGTCACTTTTACCATTATAAAAAATCCAACAAATTTGCTTAAGTAACGAACCAAATGTGTAATTTGTTATTCTTTTTTCGGCTGGGCCTATAATTATTCTCCAATCTAAAAAGAACCTTCCAGAAGGGATGAATTAGTTGGCTATTAAAGCATACCTGCCCGAGGCAAACAATCAAGCTGTTGGACAACTAAACTGTCCACGCGAGTACCACGCGCAGGGCACACATATGGCATTCATTTTACAATACTCAAACTGTATTATTTGGTGTAGAAAATGCTTCATATTAAATCTTACAAGTAATAAAGAAAATTTAGTAAACTATGACATATGGTCATTTTTTTCGTTAAGTTATGCTTTTAATAAAGGAGAATCCATACAACTTGTCGATCATAAATACATTTTACAAAAGATATGCAGAAACTTCAAGGAATATGCATGGCTAACATAAAATCTCACATCTTAATCTAACTTTAATTTTTTTGGTTTAGAATGTTTTGTCACTCTACTGTCATTTTGTGCGCACGAGGGCTAAACAGACCACCTATAGTTTAAAGTGGATTCTGAACCACTAACAAATATCCATGTCATCGTCAGGATATGTACCTGAGACCTGTGGTACCAAAGGCCAGATCATGCCACTTGGCCAGTAGGCCGCTTAATTTTTTTGGAGAATTATTAATAGATTATTATTTTATGGCATTTAACTTCGATAAATTAAATAAAGATTATAAATTTTAGCTGCTTAAAAACATTTGACGTGAAATTATTAACCCAAATTGTATTACAGCCAGTTGGCAATTGAAAAATGTAAATCTGTTCTGTCGAGGTTGACGTGCAAACCAGACGGAAAAAATGCCGACAAAAAAAAATTAGTAGATTATTATTTTATAGTATTTAACTAAGATAAATTAAATGAAGATATATTTTAATGGTTTAAAAACGTTTGGTATGAAATTATTAATCCTACATTTTATTAAAGCCACTATAAACCAGTTGGCGATTAAAAAATGTAAATCTTTTTCTATCGTGGTTGACGTACAAATCAGAAGGAAAATGCCGACAAAAAATTAATAGATGATTATTTCATCGAATTTAATTTTGATAAATTAAATGAAGATATATTTTAACGGCTTAAAAACGTTTGGTGGGAAATTATTAATCCTACATTTTATTAAAGCCACTATAAGCCAATTGGCGATTGAAAAAATGTAAATCTGTTCTGTCACAGTTGACTTGCAAACCAGAGAAAAATGCCGACAAAAAATCAGTAGATGATTATTTTATCGTATTTAACTTTGATAACTTAAATAAAGATTAAAAATTTTAACCGCTTAAAAAACATTTGGTACGAAACTATTAATCCTACATTTTATTAAAGCCACTATAAGCCAGTTGGTGATTGAAAAAAAAATATAAATCTGTTCTGTCTGGTTGACGAGCAAACCGCCGACAAAAAAATTAATTATCTAATAATAATCAGATATAAAAAAAGCAAGCCACTTTGACCATCATAAAAATCCAACAAATTTGCTTAAGTAACGAATCAAATGTGTAATTTGTTATCTTTTTTTTTTTTTCGGCTGGGCCTATAATTATTCTCAATCTAAAAAGAACCTTCTGTTGGAATGAATTAGTTGGTCATTAAAGCATAGCTGCCCGGGGCGAACAATCAAGATGTTGGACAACTAAACTGGCCACGAGAGTTCCACGCGCCAGCCACGCATATGGCATTCTTCTTCTACTTGCCGATTCTTCTGACAACTCTTGGCACACTTATGCCCTCAGGTATTATAAATAATACCACCTCTATGAAATCATAACAGCAATCTACTGAAAGGTTAACTATGGCGCCTTCCGTTGACTTTTTCTTATGTCACATAAGGTCGTGGTAATGGGTATGCGGTTAATTTTTCTTTTTGTTGCTTGCTGTGAGCAAGACAATTAAAGTAATTTTTTTGGATGGGGTTTTTCGCCATCCGCTGGGCACCTGTTGCCAGTGGTTATTTTCTTTTTCACATTTCCGGTTTGATGATCGAAGCCATTTTATTTTAGTTCGTTCGTTGAAGATGACAGTTCCTGGTACCGCATAGGAGATATTCCTGTAGGGGTTATGTAAGATAATTTCGAAGAAAGGTGATTGATTGATGGATAGGTAAATTTATGGAAGAAGATTGTCAACCGTCTTGTTTTAATCATAGATATTTGAGATTGAAGTAATAATAATAAAATAATAGTAGTTTAATAAGGATACAAAAAATTAAAAAAAAAGGAGTTAGAGGAGTTTTTAAATAATGATTAGATATTAATTAATTACAAGAAGACGAAAAAAATTACAACTTTAATGTAGATTAATTTCAGATTTTTAAAAAAAAATATTTGTAAAATTTTTTTTATAATTTCAAATATTTTAATAATATTTATTATTAATATTATTTTATTAATTTTTTTTAACCGCAAAAACACTGGAATGTTTTTATTATTATATATTATTTCATTATTTAGTTAACTTATTAATAACATGAATTAGTTTGATGTTTAATTTCTTAAACAGGACCTGATGGCCGAGTGACTAGCGTTCTGTGCCACCGAGTCTTGGTGATGCCATGGATGTTTGTAGTGGTTCGGAATCCCCTTAAACTGTAGATCCCGGCCTAATAAGAGTGTTGGATGAAGGGTGACAACCCTACCCGTAAAAGAAAATATTTTCTGTCTCGAAATTTGCCAATAGGCAGAAGACCTTGGCCCGCCATGCACCTGTAGTGCCATTGAAGATTTTTTTTTTTTTTTTTTTTTTTTTTTGGTTTTGGTTTTGCCGCTCGGCGGTCATTTTGTGCCCACTTTAGGCTAATTAGACCAGGGACCTACAGTTTAATTTGAATTCCAAACCACTCGCAAACATCCATGCTACCCCGGGATTCTAACCTCAAGCCTGTGGTACTAAAGATCAGAGTGCTAGACAATTGGCAATCAGGCCGCATGCGCCATTAAAGAAAAAAATGACTTAAATATTACAAAAAAAAAAAAAAAGTACAATAGAGAGAAAGAGAATAATTGAATTTTATAATGGAGAGAATAAATATGGGAAAAAGTTATACGAGTTGTTCCTTAAGAATCCCTATATCGCATTTTAAGGTGTTCATATTCATAAGATTTCAAGTTAATCCGTCCTGCCCGAAGGCTTGCGGTACCAATGATCGGTCGCTGCTGCAATCCCACTCAGGTACCAGAGCACCCGGTTGGGACTCTTCGCTATCTGTGAGGGTTCGTTCCATGACTTATTCCCCATTTATTTAAATAACAAAAGATGATACAGATAAAATACAGAAAAAAAAAAATAATTACAATGTTACAAAAGTAGCAATTGAATTACAATTTCTGGGATAAAATATGAGAGGTGTTTGCTGTGTTACAAGTTAGTGAAGATTCTTATTCAAATATAAAATGTCAATATTTGGTGATACCAGTGAAAAAGATTTTACTAACATCACTAATAGTCCAATAAAATGGAAAGTCAATGTTTATACTGTCCATTAGTCCATTTAGTAATGTAGATGTTGTCCGAGTTGTACTGTGTATGCTTCTCTATTCTGTTTGTTGGATGGAGTCTTTCAGTTTGGCCTCCATTATCAGCCGGAGACCCTGTCGGGATTTCTTGTTGAAGAGGAGCAGGTCCATCTTGGTGTTATGATGGTTGGAAGGAAAATAGGCACTCCTGATGTGTGTCCACTTTGTGCAAGAGTAAATTATGTGGGTCCGGTCCTCTAGATGTTGACCACAGGAACATGAGGTGGATTTCCTGAAGAAACGCTCTTGATGGAGACCAATAGCTCCATGTCCGGTGATCAGTTGGTTAATAAAGAAGTCCCCTTGTATGCGGACTGTTCTTACTGTAAGGAGCAGGGCGAAGACTTTTCTACCTTTTGTTGAAGCGGACCATCTAATCTGCCACAGTCTGTTATTTTTTTAATAATTTCTTGACAAAGCGGATGTCGAAGTCCATCTCAATGTCGATAGTGTCCTTTGGTGGTGGCTTGTTTGGCATATTCGTCTGCTCTTTCATTGCCAGAAAAACCGGCATGGGCTTGTTCATATTCATAAGTGAACTTTTGCAAAGTAGTAATTATTTTTCTGACATTGACATTGACAACACACATTGAACAATTTCCACAAATAAAGAAGTTCATTTTTTGTATATTAAAAGGTATTGCTAATATTTTAACTCAAAATACCATCGTTAATAGAATCTTTATCTTTTATAGACAAAATATACATAACTTTTTTTTTAATGAACGCAAAAATTTATTTTCAATCAAATTTAAAGATCAAATTTATAATATATATATATATATATATATATATATTCTAAATTCTTCCTTATAACACAGACATCAGTACGATATTATATGCCATGAATTCATGTTCCATGTATTAGATTAGCACTTACAAAAGCCATAAGTAAACAAGTCAGGAGCTCGAAAAAACGGTTGCATGTTAAAAATCTAAAATTGGGTAATACAAGTAATTAAAAAACTGTATTACAAACCTTCAATGAACTATAAGGCGTAAAGCAATTGCATTCCATTGAGCTACAAACCCCGATTTCGATTTTAATCACGAAAGAGAATTTCATCTTTAGTTCACCTGTACAGAATCATTTTCTCGATGAAAGCTGTGAAAACGACGGGGATTACATATGAGTGTCTTTATGCCCAGCTATGCATATAGACGTGGCTGATAATCACTAATTAAACACCAATAGACTGGTAGCCAATCAAAAGTGCTTCTGTGTCCTAAACTTAATACAATATAGTGCATCAATATTTCTGTAATGGATTTTAACGGTAATAAAATAAACAAGATGTTTTTAATTTTTAAGCATTTTAGGCATTTAGATTAGGTTATTATTTTAAATTATTGCATGTAATTTATCTGAACTACTTTCCCTAAAATATATTTTAAAAAAAATAATTAAAAATACAATAAAGATTGATTTGTTATTTTAACTGCAGAGAAAATGTATTTAAAATCTCCAAACATTACCCAAGATTATATATATCTTTACGACAAATCATTTAGAAACGGAGAATATATATATATATTCTTCATCGGGCCCACAACCCCATGGTGGACCAAAGCAGTGATTTCGAGACAGGAGATGTTTCCTTTTTTTACGGTGTAGAGTAGTCAGCCCTACAGTCATATTAGACCGGGACCTAGAGTTTAAAGTGGATAAGTGGATCCCGAACCACTATACATATCCATAGCACTGTCAGGACTCGAACCCGAATCCTGTGGCACCGAGAACCAGGGAGCTAGTCCGTCGGTCATCTAGACCAAGTTCCAGAACCCATGTGTCCTCATGGAAGGTGGGAGAGTTTCTGTTGTGATGGAGCACACGTAGGTAGAAGTAGTCTGTCTAGGCTCCATAACGCTGACTTTTTTACGGGGGTAGGTTTGTCAGCCCTACGCTCAACACTCTATTGTCATACTAGAACGGGACCTACGTTTTAAGGTTTATTCCGAACTACTACAAACATTCATGGCACCGCCGCGTCTCGAACCTGAAACCTGGGGCACCGAGCGTCAGAACACTAACACTAGGAAATAGTCAAGAAAATTTAAATACTGAAGAATATATTTTTGAATACATAAATTATTAATGTTTTATTAATTTATTATTTTTAACGTTTATCAAAATATGACTTTTTTTTTATAAATTATAATTATGCGATAGATTACGATTATGATAGTTTATTTTACATAAAATAATCCATCGTAAAATTTAAAAAAAAATGAAAATAGCATTAAAAAATTTAAGTAGCATATGATGTGGCGGGGTACAGTTTGTTGGAACTAGCTTTGCATATGAATACTTATTTTACTTATTAGCTAAGTACCATGATCTGTCCAGACATATTCTGCTTTTTGTATCAAATTTGTAGGGGGAAAAAAAGAAATCATTTTTTTCTTTTTCCCTACTGTCCATCAATAAATATTCTTCGAGTTAAAATGTCCAGTCGGTTTTTTTGTTTTCAATTCCAGCTACAATCGCGGACATAATTACCAGCTTCGAGCCGGCCAAACCAATCCCAGACGTCTGGTAATCATATATTTGCAGCTTGAATGAACGAATGTTTTATGAATGAATCTGTTTTCTTTTTCTGATAGGCAAGTCGCTCGAAAGGTTAAATAAATTCTTCTCAATTCCCAGGCTTTTATGAAATAAAAAGTCGTAAAATCTTGCAGGTGCAGCCTTTTATGCGAGCGTCCGCTGAATATTTGCTTGTGACGTCATTTCCTAATTCTTACAGATTTAACCGATGAAGGATTAGGTCTAGCAATTTCGAGATGCTCTAGATTCTTATTTTCATATGGGGTAGGACTTGGAAAATGGACAAATTCGACTATAATTAAGTGCATCAAACGAGAAATAATCAAAAATTAAATAAAATAATATCATTATGGGTTACAATACTTGAAAAACATGAAGCTTTGAGATGAACATGTTTTTAAGTTTTCTTTGGTTTTGAAACGCAGAATATAATATTGGTACAGTTCGAAAATTGATATATATAAATTTTGAGATAAATGAGCCTTACGTTTTCGTTGGTTCGGAAATTCAGAATGCAATATAGACACATCTCGAAAAATGAAGTTTTGAGATAAACATATTTAAAGTTTGAGTACAAAATACAAAATAATAAATTTGTATTTCAAAATGATAATTTTGAATATAATAATTTTGAAATACAAAATGTAACACAGGCGTAACTCGAAAAATGAAGCTTTGAGATAAACTTGAAGCTTTAAGTTTTTTTAAGTTATTTTTGCAATGCGGAATGCGATACTAGTACAGCTCGAAAAATAAAGCTTTGAAATGAACGTGTTTACAGTTTTCGCTGATTTTGAAATGTAGAATATAATATTGGCCCATCTCGAAAATAGAAGTTTTGAGAAGAGCGTGTTTAAGTTTTCAATTGGTTTTGAAATGCAGAATGTAATATAGGCACAGTTCGAAAAAAGAAGTTTTGAGATAAACGTGTTTTAAATTTTCGTTGACTTTAAAATGCAGAATGCAATACTGGCACAACTCGAAAAATGAAGCTTTGAGATGAACTGTTTAAAGTTTTCCTTGTTTTTGAAATGCAGAATATAAATATTGGTACCACTCGAAAAATAAAACTTTGAGAATGACATGCTTTAAATTTTTGTTGATTTTGAAATGCAGAATGTAATATTGGCTATCTCAAAAAATGAAGCTTTGAAACGAACATGTTTTAAGTTTTCGTTGCTTTAGAAATGCAGAATGTAATATTCGCACAACTCGAAAGAAAAAAATAAAGCTTTGAGATGAACGTGTTTTCAGTTTTCGTTGATTTTGAAATGCAGAATTTAGTTATTAATAAAATCAGTCATTAATAAAATCAAAAATTACAAATTATAATAATTTTTTTCTGCGAGGAATTTTAAATTTTCTTTCAAACTGAATAATAAATAACTCCAGCGATGTTCAACCATGTAAAACTCAAAGAAGAAGAGATCGGCATTATAACACATAATTGTTTTATCCACTGTGATTGTAACTTTGTAATTCCATGATTATAATTGTACACGACAATTAAAACAAAGCAGATATTTTGAAACAGGGGGAAAAAAGTACTTTTTAAAAATAAGAATTCAAATACTTTTCTCTCTCTCTCTCTAATGCAGTTGGCAGATACTTTGACGCCTTAAGGCAAGCGTTGCATCGACGTTACTCACTTAGCACTACCCAGGAGGTGCGTGCAGTTTGAAGATAAGCTACGGACGCGGAGTAACAATAACCCCTCAACGCTCTACTATCCTGTTAAACCGGGGCCTACGGCTTAAAGTGGATTCGAACCACTACAAGCATCCATGGCCGTCGGGACTCGAACCCGAAACCTGTGGTACCGAGCGCCAGGGCGCTAGCCATTCGGCCATTCAGGCCCAAAATTCAAATATCTAAGTAAAAAAAAAAAAAACTGGTAACTTTTTTTTATATGGGCACAAATTTTAAACATTACGAACTTCAAATTAATCTCAGATTAGTAAAAATTCTCAATACTGGCAATATAAAATTTTTTATTTCTTTCTCAATAACGTATTTGTGCGACATGTTTTTCTTAATTGGTTATTATCAAATCATGAGTCAAAATTAACTATTTCTTAGAAACGTAATGAACACACCGATTTTATATCAAATAAAAAAAAATACAATTATAAAAAGCTTAGTGCAATAAAATATTCGATTATTTCGGTAGAAAAAAAAAATCGAATTTTATAGTTAGTTATTATTACATCCCAATAAAATGGAAAAAATTGAAACTTAATAATATTCTTAACACCTTAATAGGGATTGCTACATCAGTGTTTCTTAAAATGGGCGTTAGTAAATTTTTGTTCGGAAAAATTGTCTCTTTATAACTCATTTTTTTTAAAAATCTTCATATTAAATTAATTTTTTTGTTATTGATATTGTTTTCTTTTTTCTTTTAATTTTTTTCAAACACTGTTGTTAGTATTTCATTCAGTTTTATTAAATGTTAATTTTTTTGTGTGATTATTTACACATATTGTTTCAAATATGATTTATTGCATTTGTTATCACGCGTATACTTTGTAAATTACAACTTCATAACTTTTTTTTTCATTTTCCTATTAAAAGTTTTTTTATTAAAAATACTGGTTTTATTTTTCCGTTTAAATTTATACAGTGTTAAAAGAACTACAGCCACTTTCATTCAATTTTTACACGTGAATATTTAAACATATTTTTACAAATATGGTTTATTGCATTTTAAAATATAAAAATGTATACATTGTAAATATTACAGTCCCAATTTTTTAATAATTTTTTTTTATTGTCATATTAAAAATTTCACTTTTTTTTTATATCCGTTATAAAATATTAGTTACATTTTTGGTTATATTTTTCCTTTTAAATTTAGACAATGTTGAAAAGACTACAACGAATTTTATTTAATTTTTACTTGCGATTATTTACACATATTGTTTCAAATATGGTTTATTATATTTGTTATGACATGTAATTATAATTATGTAATAATAACATTGTATTACACATATTATAAATATGTAATAATGACATTGTACTACACGTATTATAATTATATAATCATAACACTGTAAATCGCCCCTTTATAATTCATTTTTTTCCATATTAAAAGTTTAACTTTTTCGTTAAGTATTTTGGTTATATGTTTTCCGTTTAAATCCGATAATGTTAAAAGTACTACAACCACTTTTATTCAATTTTTACTTTTTATTATTTACACATATTGTTTCAAATATAGTTTCTTAAATTTATATAATAAAATACAGACTTCATGCAAAACACATTGATGGGTAAGGGTCATTATAGAAATTTGCAAAGCGGGCTCGCGAACCAAAAATGTTTAAAAACCACTGCCCTACACTACACGATTTTAACCATTCTTTTTACTTCATGTTTGAGATCCACACTGAATCTTTACATCCACAAACATCACCCAATAACCGAGTCGTCAAGTGTCAAGATTAGAGCCAACCGACTCGAAGCACAAGGAATTAACTGTCATTTCTCTTACGAAGAGCCTTAACCATGGAATAAAGTTAGCGGCGCTAATGTCAGTAACAAACAGGCCAACAGCTGCAGAGTGTAAGCGTGACTTTCATTAGGCCGGCCATTAGGCACCGGCTCGGCGTTTGATGGGGCCCGGCGTGCGAGACGGATTGGCGCAAGGTGCCGCAAACTGACACTTGTTGAGCGAAATGAAGTGGCCAACCGTGACCTTTCTGGGTCAGGGGATGCGCAATTGCTCAACAAAGGTACCCCCCATCCCCCTGAGGGAGAAGGGCCCTCTAGCAAATTTTAACTGGTCTCTTGTTTTTCAGTTGAGAGTACTAAAGAACTAGATTGGCATAAATTCAAAATATTATTCATAGTTGATTAGAATCTAATCTAATTTAATTTAATACTTAATTTTATTGATAGGTTTTAAATCTAATTCGTGCAATTTTTTTTTCCCTTCACAAAATTCATTTATTTCAAAAAATAAACCATACATTAATCAAAGTATTGTTTATTGCTATATACTATTTTTTTTTTTTATCACTCTGGGAAAAAAAAATTCCACATCGAAATAACGACTTGTCCTTTGAGGATATCAATTGAATCTAGCCAATTTTTGCAATTTTTCAAAATAATGGAGAAAGAGCTTAGACAGTCATCGATTGGAAATAAGTAGTAATCAAAAGGAACAACTTCCAGAGAATATGGTGAGCAGGGAAGGCTTTCCATCCAAAGCCTTTCAAGTCGTTTTTATCTAATTTCGCAGCAAGTAACCTGTCAAGGTTCTGTTCAAAAATGACTTTGTCGCGTCTTTCTACGTATTCTGGACATATTTCTTTCAATGATGGGCTCAAATGCAGCATTTGCAGTTTATAACGTTCGCCAATAATGGTTTCATCAAGTTATAGCAGCTCAGTAGTTTTTTCGTTTCGCTCTTGCTCTAAGTATCAAAACGCCATTCATCAAAATAACTTTCCAAAAATGGTTTAACAAGTGATGCATGTTCTCCAAAGATTTGCACAAAGGGGCAACTCATGGCCAGTTGCACAGTTAGTGTTCGAGGATCGAATTCGCTGATGACATTGTTGCAATCACTGCTTTCAGAAACGAAATGACTCGATGGCGATTGTGACTAATTGTCAATTGGGCGATTGATGACTATTGATGATACCGCGAGTGATTCCAGGTAATGTTTTTATAGCTTGTTTGGGTTTTTACTCCTCTGCAAATTTTTGACATCCATCCATTCGCCAAAGATTTTAAAGCGAACTAGTCATATACCTAACAAAATTGTTCGCGTTCCAAACAGGACGCATAACAAGTTAAACTTATTTCAATGTGCAATGCATACTGATGTAATTATTCTCATCAAAATAGGACGTATAACAAGTTGGACTTATTCCAATGTGGAACGTTTACAAATGCACCATTGACAATCGTATATCAGTCCAATTTGTGGCCGAATCCGCTGACGGCATTGTTATAGTCAATGTTTTCTGAACCGATAAAATTCTATGGCGTTTGTGGTGTGTAAAGCACATCGCATCTATAATCAGGTTGCCTGATAGAAGTTTTCCGGATTTTCCCCACATAACACGCAAATACAAATAGTAACCCTTAAAAGTCCTCCTCTCAAAATCCGGTCGATGGGCTGTTCGTGGAATGCATGAAGACCACTTTCAGCTTTCTAACTGATAGTCCTAAGTTGGAAAGAGGCAAATTAACACAAATGTTCATTTTTTATAATTTCAGTTCAGTATCAAAGTTAAATGAAACGATGCTGTTCGCATTTTAATGAAACTACACTTACTAACTTAGAAACTTGTCTGATGACATGAGACATGTAGTAATTCCTAATCAGATTCATTTGACTATATTCCTAGCTATGCCATATGTTAGAAAACCTCATGAATTAAGCTTAATACCTAATAACTTCTAATAATCAAATATTACATGTTTCGATTCTACTAATTCCAATAGTCACTCTCCGTTACAAAACGGCACTAGCATTGCCAAGTACATTGCAAGAGATATGAATATGCTGAACACACAAGAAATTCAAATAAATTGGTCCATCCAATATTTTGAAACATAAAATTCTGATGTGATTACTGACATCGGTATTTCTAAGAATTATTTCAAGAGTATTGAATTAAATTTTCGATAAATTTTCAATTTTTTGAATTCTTTTCTTGTCTCACTTTAAACTGATGAATAAGATACATGAATCATATGTGAATCATTTTACAGCGTATTTCATTAATGGAATTTGAAGAAAGGACGGTTAAATTAATTTTCATAAACATAGCTGATCTTCAAATACTATTTGTCAAAAACTAAAACAATAATTTGTTTATATTTTGAAAATCAGACCATTCAAAGCGAAATACAGAGCACGTGACTTCATATTGGCCAATTGTTAAATATTTCATGATAATTTCAAAACGCATTCATATCATACTAAGGCATGTTTTAATTAATTTACTATATAAATCTAATGTTATATAATTACAAGGATATGGTTTTTAAAATAGATTAGAAGAAATGTAAATTAAAACAAAATCGTCATGAATTAAAAAGTTTATAAACAATGATGGCATTTTGCTTTCGATTATCTTTATGTCAGATTTCAATGATTTACTGTTATAGCAGATTAAAATAATGATAAATAAAAATAAGATGAAATATAGTATTTGTGAATTAATTATACACATAAGTGAAACACAATCTCAAATAAACAAATGACGTTCTACAGTAAGTGATAATAATTATATTTATTAATTAATTCTTAAAAACAATCTCAAATAAACAAACGATGTTCTACAGTAAGTGATAAAATATTATATTCATTAATTAAGCCTTAAAAACAATCTCAAATAAGCAAATGATGTTTTACAGTAAATGATAATTATATTTATTAATTTTTTTCACCTTTTATTTAATTTTACAATAGAAACTTTTTGATATCGGTTACCATTAGAAGTATTCCTTTGAAAATCAAAGAAAATTAAGTTTTTTTTTTATTAATTAGAAAGTTAAAATTTCATTGAAGTTCTCTTTAGCAATAATAAATACGTAAGTATTACATGAATTTAGCAATGAACAGGATATTTGCTTAACATCAAACTTTTATTATTACATTTCTTTTTATTAGAAAAATAATGAAAGACAGTTATCCAATAATTGCAATTATTTCGAAATAATTGAAACGAATGAAATATTCATTGCTTCAACATGTATTACTTCATTAATATTAACAATAAAGGCGAATGCAAAATAGTAAATAAATGCAAACACACATCAAAGGTTATTCAAAAAAAAAAAAAAAAAAATCAATAACAAATACGTGGGTGGAGCACACAAAAGGTCCTTGAAATTCCCAAATTCCATAAATTTGTGGGAAAAAAAAATTCATTCTTCGATTCGAAAAGGAACATATGTGAAAGAAAGAAAGAAAGAATAAAAAACTGTCGAGCTTTAAAAAAAATGCTTTTTAAAAATGACAAGGGAAAAAAATGAAAATAAATAAAAAAAATGTGTTTGCAAAAAAAACGTGTTCTTTTCCATTCATTGAATATACGTTTATGAATGGAAAAACACGTTTATTTTGAGCCTTCACCTGGATTTGCTCACAAGAACTTTTTTTTTCCTTTTTCCTTTCAAATTCACTTGAAAATGAGCCAAAATGGCGCTTATTTTCGCATCTTTTGAAACACAGTAATCCATTCACAAGTAAATGTTGGCTGAGTTTTGTGACAGGAATATTTTTAAGAATGAGAGAACTCTCTTTTTTTTTTTTTTTTTTTTTAATTGTTGTACCTTCCAAGATAAACAGAACTAGTTATTTAATAATGCAGTTTTAAACTCATATGAATAAAATTGGCGAATAATTATTTTCCGAAATTTCGTCTGAAAGTAAATCTAAAAAATTAAATAGGAAAAAGTAACAGTAATTTCAAATATTTGGTACCAAGAACTATTTAATTAAACATATTTTCCATTTAGAAAATTAGAATGATTTTATTTACTTTATTATGATTAATAATTTTTTTTAAATAATTAGTAAATTAATTAGTTAGTTATTAGGAGTTATGATGCATTTCCAAAGTAGCCAGCAAGATCATTATGATTAATAATTTTCAGATTTCATTAATAATATTTAAATCAGGGGTGGCTAACCCGTGGCCCACCTTGAATATTTTTTTTCGGCAAGTGAGATGTATCACAATTTTACAAAATATATTCATTTTATAATGGCCGAAGTAGTGAAAACCAATGTATTCAAAAAATACATTATGTGAGCATCCATATATTCAAAAATTAGCTGTCGAAATGTAGAGGACAATTAACTTTGATTTTAAAATAAGTTTCTTGCGAATATAGGACAGATATTGCCTGTTTTATTGATGAGTTTACAGTGATGAATTCGCAGATGAATTAAATTATATTTTGCGAACTCATGATGCGCGCATCTTGAAACATCTAACAGGTTATACGTTTCCCTTTCAGGATTTCATTTATATTTATATATTTTTTATATTTCATTTTTAGTGTTATATATTTCTTTACAATGCGCTTAGTATCATTATTATTATATTTACATGTAAGAATAATAGTAAATACAAAAATAATAAGTCATTATGTTTCAATTTTTCACTCCGAAAAAAACTGGAGGTGGGTCTAAATCTGATATAGGGATATATAATTTTATATGCTGCCCGAGGAGTTAGAATGCATTTCCAAAGTGGCCCGCTAGATCATATGGGTTGGCCACCCCTGATTTAGATCAATACCCAAAAAATATGAGCAGAGCGAATTTTAAAATATATAGTGATTTAAAAATAAGTTCTTATAACACCAAAGTTAAAAATTAATGAATTATAATAATAAGTAAATTCTCATTATATTGATATTTCGAAATGAAATTTTTATTTTAAGTGAAAAATGTGAGATGAATGATGTGAAAATGTGAATGAAATGAAAAAAATGAAATGTGAATGAAAAAGAAATGTTCAATGACAAAAAATAATTGTGTGAATAATTTTCAGATATTCTCATTTGAATAAAATAAGTAATTATATGTAAATATAATTACTTATTTTATTCAAATAATTAAAAAATTGTAATTATATGTAAATATTCAGTAATTATATGTAAATATATTTTAATTAATACAGCAACAATCTATGAACATGAATCATTGTAATTTTCGCTAATTAATTTTAATATTGAAAATAATAATATAAATATTCATATACGTTGTACAATAAAAATATTCTTCGAATATCAATCAGTGAAAAAGTATTTGAAGCATAAAATGCATACTTTTGATTTGTGCATCAGTGTAATTAAACAGTGGTGTAGAAAAAAGGAATTTTTATTTTTATTATGAAATACTCATAAGTAACCATTCAACACTATCCGCGTTTATCCCACTATGAATAACACACACAGATAGCCATATAGAAAATGTTTAAAAAACATGTTAATTTTGTTTACCTGGAGTTTCTAAATGTTTCTCTTTAACAGTCTTTTGATTTGACGCAGTGTGTGAGTTAAACAGCTTCGTAAAAAGTAATTGGTGACGTCTATAAATAATAGCATGTTTTAAAATATCTTTCTAATAATAATTACGATTAAATCCTTATGTAAAAACCCAACTCTGTGTTACTCTTAGCCACTTGAATAACACACCCAGATAGATTCGCTATTTAGAGAATGTTTTAAAAACATGCTCATTTTGTTTACCTAGAGATCCTAAATGTAATTTTTTTTTTTTGATGCAGAATATAAGCTAAATTGTGTCATAAAAAAATAATTGTTAACATCTGTAAATAATGGCATGTATTTAATAGTCTTTCCCATAATAATTATGATTAAATCATTATGTACAAACATTCAGCACAATATATGTTTATTCTGAACCTCTTGAATAACACAGAGACCATACAGGCCAGATAGATGTCGCTATTTAGAAACTGTTTAACAAACGTGTTTATTTTTTGTTTATCTGGAGATCCTAAATGTTGCTTTTTATCAGTTTTTAGATTTGATCCAGCATGTGAGTTAAACTGTGTTGTAAAAAATAATTATCAACACCGATAAGTAATAGCATGTATTTAAATGTCTTTCTAATGATTATTATTAAATTCTTACGTAAAAACATTCAACACAATCTGTGTTTACTCTAAGCCATTTGAAAAGCAGACCCAGATAGATGTCGCTATTCAGGGAATGCTTAAAAAACATATTAATTTTGTTTACCTGGAGATCCTAAATGTTGCTCTTTATGTTTCTTTTCATTTATACAGCATGTTAGTTAAACTGTGCTGTACGAATAAATTGTTAGCATCTATAAGTAATAGCATTATTTAAATGTTTTCCAATAATAATAATTTAAATCTTTACGTAAAAAGATTCAGCACCATTTGTATTTACTCTAAACACACTTGAATAACACAGACACCATACACCTATACAGATGTCGCTATTTAGAGATTGTTTAAAAAATGTGTGTACTTTGTTTATCTGTAGATCCCTAAATGTTGCTCTTGTTTAGTTTTTTTCATTTGATGCAGCATATGATTCGTGAATCATAAAAAGTAATTGTTAACATCGATAAGTAATAGTGTGTATTTAAAAGTATTTCTATTAATATTCACGATTAAATCCTTATGTAAAAACATTCAGCACAATCTGTATTTACTCTGAATCACTTGAATAACACGGCAAGCATACACACCCAGATAGACGTTGCTATTTAGAGGATGTTTACGAAACATGTTTATTTTGTTTACTGGAGATCCTAAATGTTGCTCTTTATCAATCTTTTGATTTGATCAAGCACGTGAGTTAAACTGTGTCGTAAAAGTAATTATTAACACCTATAAGTAGGACATGTATTTAAATGTCTTTCCAATAATTATTACGATTAAATCCTTATGTAAAAACATTCAGTACAATCTGTATTTACTCTAAACACACTTGAATAACATGGATACCATACACCCCAGATCGATGTCGCTGTTTAGAGAATGTTTAAAAAAAGCATGCATTATTTTGTTTACCTGGAGATCCTTAATGCTGTTCTTTGTCAGTTTTTCATTTGATGCAGCATGTGTGCTAAATTATGTCGTAATTTTTAACATCTATAAGTAACAGCATGCATTTAAATGTCTTTCTAATAGCAATTATAATTAAATCCTTATGTAAAAAAACATTCAGCAAAATCTGTATTTACTCTAAACACACACTTGCATGTTATCTGTGAATAACACGGAGACCATACACCCCAGATAGATGTCACTGTTTAAAGAATGTTTAAAAAAGCATGTTTATTACAAAAGCATGTTTACCCGGAGATCCTAAATGTTGCTGCTTATCAGTCTTTTGATGTGAGCTAAACCGTATCGTGAAAAGTAATTGTTAACACCTATCTATAAGTAATATCATGTATTTAAATGTCTTTCCAGAAATAAATACGATTAAATCCTTATGTAAAAACATTCTACACAATCTGTGTTTACACTAAACCACTTGAATAACACAGAGACCATACATCTCAGATAGATGTCGCTATTTAAAAAATGTTTAAAAAACGTGTTTATTTTGTTTACCTGGAGATCCTAAATATTGCTCTTTAAGAGTTTTTTTCATTTGATGCAGCATGTGGGCTAAACTGTGTCGTAAAGTAAGTTTTAACATATATAAGTAATTTCATGTATTTAAATGTCTTTCCAGTAATTATTACGAATAATTACGTATATAGACATTCAACATGATCTGCGTTTACTCTAAGCCACTTGAATAGCACACCCAGCTAGATGTTCCTTAAATAGCGACATGTTTATTTTGTTTACCTGGAGATCCTAAATGTTGCTCTTTATGAGTTTTTTTCATTTGATGCAGCATGTGAGAAAACTGAGTCGTAAAAGTAATTGCTAACATCTATCTATAAATAATGTCATGTATTTAAATGTCTTTCAATAACAATTATTGTTAAATCCTTACGTAAAAACATTCAGCATAATCTGTGTTTACTCCAAACATATTTGAATAGCACGGAGACCATACATCCTGGATAGATATCGCTATTTAGAGAATGTTTAAAAAACATGTTTATTTTGTTTACTTGGAGTCCTAAATGTTGCTGTTTATCAGTCTTTTGATTTGATCAAACATGTAAGCTCTACTGTGTCATAAAATGTAATAATGTGTATTTAAATGTTTTCGAATAATAATTACAATTAAATCCTTAAGTGTTAAAACGTTCAGCACAACCAGTATTTACTCTAATCACACTTGAATAACACAAATATCATACACCCCAGATAGATGATTTTTAGACATTCTCAAAAAACGACAGGTTTATTTTGTTTACCTGAAAATCCTAAACGTTGCTCTATATCAGTCTTTTGCTTTGATGCAGCATGTGAGAGCTATATCGTGTCACAAAAGTAATAGCATGTATTTAAATCTATTTCCGATAATAATTACGATTAAATCATATGTAAAAACATTCAGCATAATCTATATTTACTCTAAACATACTTGAATAACACATACCATACACCTCAGATCAATGTCGCTATTTAGGGATTTTTAAAAAACATGTTTATTTTGTTTTCCTGGAGATCATAATGTTGTTCTTTGTCAGTTTTTTTCATTTGATGCAGCATGTGAGCTAAATTATGTCGTAATTTTTAACATCTATAAGTAACAGCATGTATTTAAATGTCTTTCTAATAGCAATTATGATTAAATCATATGTAAAAACATTCAGTAAAATTTGTATTTACTCTAAACACACACTTGCATGTTATCTGTGAATGACACGGGATACCATACCCCCAGATAGATGTCACTGTTTAGAGAATGTTTAAAAAAAGCATGTTTTATTACAAAAGCATGTTTACCTGGAGATCTAAATGTTGCTGCTTATCAGTCTTTTGATGTGAGCTAAACCGTATCGGGAAAAGTAATTGTTAACACCTATCTACAAGTAATATCATGTATTTAAATGTCTTTCAATAATAAATACGATTAAATCCTTATGTAAAAGCATTCAACACAATCTGTATTTACACTAAACCACTTGAATAACACAGAGACCATACATCCCAGATAGATGTCGCTATTTAGAAAATGTTTAAAAAACGTGTTTATTTTTTGTTTACCTGAGTCCTAAATATTTGCTCTTTATGATTTTTTCATTTGATGCAGCATGTGGGCTAAACTGTGTCGTAAAAGTAAGTTTTTAACATCTATAAGTAATTTCATGCATTTAAATGTCTTTCCAGTAATTATTTTCACGAATAATTACGTATATAGACATTCAACATGATCTGCGTTTAAGCCACTTGAATAGCACACCCAGCTAGATGTTCCTTAAATAGCGACATGTTTATTTTTGTTTACCTGGAGATCCTAAATGTTGCTCTTTATCGAGTTTTTTATTTGATGCACCATGTGAGATAACTGGAGTCGTAAAAGTAATTGCTAACATCTATCTATAAAAAATATCATTCAGCATAATCTGTGTTTACTCCAAACATATTTTGAATAGCACGAGACCATACATCCTGGATAGATATCGCTATTTAGAGAATGTTTAAAAGCATGTTTATTTTTGTTTACCTGGAGATCCTAAATGTTGCTCTTTATAAATATTTTTTTAATTTGATGCAGCATGTAAGCTAAACTGTGGCATAAAACAGTAATTGTTAACATCTATAAGTAATAACATGAATCCTAAATGTCTTTCCACAAAAATTACGATTTATTAAAAACATTAATATGAATAATAATTATGTGCTGAATGTTTTACATAAGATTAATTTTACTTTAAAAACATTCAAACTTACAATGCAGTTTTACTACACCATTTGAATAACACAGAGACCATACTACAACCCAGATAGATGTCGCTATTTAGAGATTAAGTTTAAAAAAAACATGTTTATTTTGTTTACCCTGCAGATCCCTAATTGTTTCTCCTTATAAGTCTTCAGTATGTGAGAGTTAAATTATGCTGTAAAAGTAATTATTAACACTTATAAGTAATAGCATGTATTTAAATGTCTTTAGAATAATAATTACGGTAAAATCTTTCCTAAAAACATTCAGCACAATTTGTATTTACTATAAAACCTCTTGAATAACAGAGACCCTACACACAGTTAGATGTTTTTTTTTTTTAAACTTTTCTCTAAATAGCGACATGTTTTTTTTTTTTTTTTTTTTTTTTTTGAAGATCCTGAATGTTGCTCTTTATTAGTCTTCTGATTTGAGGGGGCAGCATGTGAGGCTAAACTGTGTCGTAAAAAGTAATTGTTAACATCTGTAAGTAATAGATGTTAACAATTTACTTTTACTTAAATGTCTTTCAATAATAATTACGATTAAATCGTTACGTAAAAATCCCACCCCACTCTATGTGTTTACTCTTAGCCGCTTTTAATATCACATCCAGACAGATATTGTTATTCAGAAAACGTTTAAAAAACATGTTTTATTTTGTTTATCTGGAGATCCAAAATGTTGCTTTTTATCAGCTTTATTTGATGAAGGATGTGAGTTTAACTGTGTTTGTAAAACATCTGTCAACACCTATAACATTAATACATGTATTTAAATGTTTCTCCCAATAATCACTATTAAATCCTTACGTAAAATCAGCATAATCTTTATTCAATTCTAAGCCACTTTTGTATTTAGCACACTCAAATAGATCTTTTAAACATCTCTAAAGATCGACATGTTTCATTTGCTTAAATTGAAGATCCTAAATATCGCTCTTATTAGTCTTTAATTTGGACAGTAAAAGCGTGAGTTAAACTGTGTCTTAATTATTAACACATATATACAGTACGTATTTAATAATAATTACGATTAAACTTATAAACATTCAGCAGAATATATTGATCCGCCTAAAACACTTGAATAACGCGGAGACCATGCATCCCTAG
>BPLR01012977.1:0-28456 GCA_021605095.1 Caerostris extrusa | reverse complement strand
CGTATACTTTGGTGTTGTCTTTGATGGGATTCTTCGCATTTTTAAATTTATTGAAGTTGGCGGATAAGACCTTTCATTACTTTTTAAAATATATAATCTTCTTAGCCAATTTTTAAAAACTGTTCTTGGCCAAATCGTACTGGATTTTAAAAAGTAAAACATTTAAATGGTCAATGAAGTAAAAACCGTTTAAACAATAATAATAAAATAATTTTAAATGCAGTGATCTTCCCAGTTTAAAATTTCTTAATCACATAATTAGTTTTAAATATCTTCTTAAAAATCGTATTATTATTTTCTTTAAATAGGTTTTTTTGTCAGTTTAATATTAGGAACATGAAATTGTTTTACAGCTGCATTTTCAATAATAAATGATTAGGCAAATATAGTTTTTTTTGTCATAAGTATTGGCTTGTCAGATATTTGCTTTTTATATTGATGCTACATTGTATGAAAAAAAACTTCTTTAATAATATAAGCAGGAAATATCTGATAAGGCAATATTTACGTCAAAAACTTATATTTGTCTAATGATTTACTATTTAAAATTGTACTACTTTTTGCTTTTTTTTTAAATTTCTTAATAACATTATTAGTTTTAAATATTTTCTTGAAATCATATTTTTTTTTTTTCTTTAAATAGGTTTGCTTATCAGTTCAATATAAGGAACATGAAATTTTTACAGCTGCATTTTCAATAATAAATCATTAAGCAAATATAAGTTTTTTGACATAAGTACTGCCTTATTGGATATTTTCTGTTTACATTGATGTACATTGTATTTAAAAAAAATACTCATTTCATTTATGTTTATATTGACATTTATGTTTTAATACACATTTCTTTTATTCCAATTACAATTGTAAGCTTCGCTTAGATGATAAGTCAAGTCGTAGATGATTGATGAAATATGAACAGCAAGACAATGATTTAGACAATTTAAACAATTAGAACTTTCCCCTTCAAGTTAGATTACAAATATTTTGTAACATTCTATGTGAAATTACACCATTGAAATTTTTTATACGTCATTTTAATGGATTTTCTTTTCTTTTCACATTAAGTTTGAAATTTTTAGAATCGAATGATTTAAGGCTAAAAATTAGAAATATTAAATAGAAAAATAGTTATTTCAATTACATTTTTCAATTCCTTACTATTAGTTCACACTCTCCTATAAATATCTTGTTCAAATTTCAATCGTTAATAAAGTACTTTTTATTCATCCACTCAAAATCAAATACATTTTTTGAAAAACCTTTTAGATGATGACACTTGATTAATTTTAGTTTTTTTTTTTAGATTTATGTTGTATGTATCTATCTATAGATTGAGCCAGAATGTAAGGGAAAATTTCAACTTTATTTATAAAGGACTTTCTGCAAATATAGTGGAAAAAATAGTTATTTCAATTACATTTTCAATTCTACTATTAGTTCACACGCTCCCTATAAATATCTTGTTCAAATTTCAATCGTTAATAAAATACTTTTTATTCATCCACTCAAATTCAAATACATTTTTTGAAACTTGTAGATGATGACACTTGATTAATTTTAGTTTTTTTAGATTTAAGTTGTATGTATTTATCAATAGATGGCGCCAGATGTAAGGGGAAAATTTCAATTTTATTTATAAAGGACTTTCTGCAATATAGTGGAAAAAAAAGTAGAATTGACTTTAATTTTTTTTTTTTTTTTTTTCATTACTTGTTTTCTTTCAAGTTTCTTTTGAATAAAAGTAACGCTGGGAAAAATATGTAATTCGTTAGAAAAACGAAGAGGCATCCATATGGTCAAGTATAGCTTCAAATTGGTTTTTCTTTATTTTTTATAAAACAGAAAGAAAAAAAAAATAATAAAAATATTTTTTATAACTATCATGTGATTTGTTACAAATTAATTTTAATAAATTTACATTATTACTGAGTGACTGATAAATGAAAATATAATTAGTAGAAAAGGTATAGGAAGCATTACCTTAGGTTCAATTTTTTATTTTTTTTATAATATGTTTGATCATATGTGAAAAACAAAATTTAAAAAAAAATTAATATTCAAATAGATAGAAAGGCTTTAGTTAAAATATATGTAATAACCATTAATTATTAATCTGCAAAACAATCAATAATGTTCTATACTTACTTTCATGCTTCTTTTTTGGAAATATAAATACTTATTTTTTCAATTTTATTTTGATTTCAAGAAAAATAAATACATTTACCTTTTACTTTCTGCTCTTCATATTTACCTTTAGGCTTTCGGCTTTAAAAAATACTTAAAAACAATTTTATACGTTAAATAAATAATGTATATCTCTAACATGAAATAAATACGCGCATGTCCATAAATTAAGGATAATGAATTTCAGGCAAAGAAAGAGACAGAAGCAAAACAAATTTGACTTATTTGTAAAGTCTATTTATTAAACAAAAAGGTAAAGAGCAAAAAAGATGCTATATGTTTGACATAATTAATAAAAATTGCGATTTTTACTCCCTGGAGCAAATTTTAAAAAGAACCTATTTACAAAAAAACTTTATAACATGGTTAGTAGGATGGTTAATATGGAGTATGTCTCCCGGACGATGCAATACAGGCCTTACAAAGCCTAGGCATGCTGAGTATCAAATTATCAATCTCATCTTGGGGAATATTACACCACTCATCAAGCAATGCCCTCCGAAGTTCCGGTTGACAGATGGGAGGGGTGCTGACGGGCTGTAATTCGTCGGCAAGCATATCCCACACATGCTCTATTGATTCAAGTCCGGTGAGTATGCTGGCCAATCCATACGGGTGATATCCTTCAATTGAAGGCATTCGTCTACAATGTTTGCACGGTGAGAACGGGCGTTGTCAATCATGAACAGAAATTCAGCACCCATGGCGCCCCCGAAACAAACGTACATGTTGTTCCAGAATGACATCCCGATAGATGTGGCCTGCCATCGTTACACTCTGAACATGCAGGTCAGTTCTGGAACCAAGAATAATTCCTCCCCAAACGAGCCATCCTGCACCACCGTAACGGTGTCGTTCAATGGTGTTCTCTTGGTGATAACGGGTACCTGGCGCTCTCCATATGAAAGTCCGGCGAGAATCAGACTGCAAACTAAACCTGGACTCGTCGGAAAACATCACACAAAACCACTGTTGCGGTGTCCACAATGCATGCTCTCTATTCCAGGTTAATCGCAGGCGACAGTGAGTTGCGGTAAGTGGAACACTTCTGACAGGCCTACGAGCATATAGATCAATGTGCCCTAAGCGTCTGTACACGGTCTGCCTTGAAACTGTCGTACCGGTAGCTGAAGAGAGCTGACGAGACAGGTCTGATGCTGTGCTCCGTCTGTTTCTTTTGGCAGTAACTGCTAAATACCAGTCCTCATTCGGCGTTGTAACTCGGGGGCGACCTGTGCTGTAACTTCTACTCACATTACCATCATCTTGGACTCGTTGCCAAAGCCTGGAGATGACACTCTGGGCCGATTCCAAGTTCCTCGGATACTTCCAGCTGGGTACGTCCACATTCCAGTCGTCCGATAATTCTACCACGTAAAAAATCATCCAAATGCTTCCTTTGTGCCATAACTATGCGGTTATTGCACTGAAAGGCTTTTTAAAGCGCTTGTGAACAATTTTACTTCTTTGCCACCATTCCTTATATACCCCCTCTCTTACACTCTCGTCATTGGGACGTACTATCCGCGCAATCTGGTGGTTTCCTGCAATTTGCATATTCTTCTTCAAGATGTGTGTGATAATTCTACAGGTGAAATTTTTATTTTAGAGTTCAATTTCTGTGCTATTCTGAATTATCCTTAATTTATGGACATGTGTGTATTAGCAAATAATGTTAATATAAATAATTCTATTTTATATAAAATACTAAAAGCTTTCAAGTTGCTACCGGTGCTGTATTTTATTATCAAACTATGAAGAAAATTTTAAGAGGCAACATTGTAAAATATGTAAGAGAAATAAAAGTTGACACAAGTGAAGGATTTTCTAGGTAACAGATTTAGTCCTTAACATTTTAATGTTCAATTAGTTTTTTTTTTTTTTACCTCATTGTTACTTAATAATATCGTCTAGACATCCCTCTTAATGACTTAAATGCGATTAGTATCTATCATGTAAACTTAATATTCTTTATTTCCATTAAGTATTGTTGCTAAATCCCAATTAATCATCTCTGAAATAAAGTTGACTAATCATCAATGACTAATCTTATTTCCATTCTTTATATAGCAAAAAAAAAAAAAAAAAAAAAAATACAAACTTTTAAAACTCTTACTTATATAGATAATTATTTCTAATATTTAACAATTAATACTAAATTAAAACTCTGCTAAAAAGTTATAAGTAAGATCTTATTTAATTTTTGTAGATTAAGTGTATGATGTTAAGTACTGAAGTATATGGAATTATTATTAAGTATATGGAATTATTATTAAGTATATGGAATTATTATTAAGTATATGGAATTATTATTAAGTATATGGAATTATTATTAAGTATATGGAATTATTTACATCATAAAAATTTAACAAAAGATGCAAGTCGCCGATTACTACGTGGGACTTAAATTCGTATGATCGTCTACTAATTATGGAAATTTATTTTTTCATAAAATTTGATGCGATTAAGTGTTTTGGTTGTATTTATTTAAAAGAAAAAGGAATAATATAGAAATGGTATGTAAAAAAGTGTTTGAATATTCATTTTCCTTGCTATCATAATCCTTTATTTTAATTCTCCAATTATATCATTGTTCAAACAAAGTTTTTCTATTTAGTTTTTTATAATTATAATCATTAATGCAAACATTTAAACTAACGATTTATGCACTTCATGGTGATGAAAAAGCTTTTTATAGAAAATAAATAAAAAAAGTAAATATTACTTTAATGAAAATAATTTAATCGCAGCATTTTAAAATTAAAACGTATTTTATATTCATCATCAATTATTTATTAAATAATTAATTGATTTTACCATTATAATGTGGTTATATATTGTTCGTATCATTTAAATAATGATGGCTTCAATTTTAATACGAATAAAAATGACACAAATGTTTTTAAAATTGCAAAATATACATTTTTTTTTGCATTTTATATAAAATGTAACTTTTTAATTGTATTCAAGTTATATTTTTAAATTAGTTTAAGATATTTAGATGCCAATTATTTGAAAGATTTGATTGGAATTAAAAAGGTTATTAAAATATTTTTAGATTGTGTTTTAGATTCCACATTAATTTTTAAATTAATATGGAATGATATTAATTTATTGGGTTATTATTTATTGACGGAATGATCAAATCATGGATTGATTGTTGCATCGCGATCCAAATCATGGATTTATTATTGCATCACGATCCAAATCATGGATCGATTATTGGATCCTGATACCAAGAAGATATATTATTATTAATAACATTTAAATACAAAATAATCGGAGATTATAAAAAACATTAAATTAGTTCAATTTGATCAAATGAGAATCTCTTATAAAAATAATTTCAAATAAAAAATATGCCTATGTATTTTCATTTCTTTAATTTCATAAAAATTTTATTTATTATTATGTACTCCAGTAACACAGAAAAAAATAAAAGCTGTTAAGAAATTAGCTTAAATTGTAAAATGGTACTATTTCAGTTAAAACCTAAGAAATATTTTTACTCCCATCAATTTCGTTGCCTGTTGAAGATTTTAGACATTTTTTACTTGTAGTATGAAGAGGTGTAAGAAAAAAAATGACTAGCATAGAACTATAAAAATTATAATAACAATATTTCTACATAATAAATAATTTACTTTTTTTTTTTTAAAAAGAAATTCAGTACATAAAACTTTGCTCCTGAACTCAATTTTATACCTCTTAAAAATTAATATTATTTTTAATTAACAAATTTAATATTCGAAAAAAAAATTCTTTTACAAAGTAGTCAAATACAACGTTGCAGAATTATTTTGTTAAAAAAAAATACCGCTATCAAGAGTGAAACAAAGTTTTACTTTAAATTTTTCTATCCATAAATACTATCTTTTCAGTAAACAAATCCTTTATACATTGTAAAAATTAATAAAAATAAATTAAAATAAATTATGACATTTTATACAGTATAAGTTAGTTTTGAATCATTAACCATTAACTCTTCCACGGAAAACATAGCAAATACACATTGTTTAAAAAGATTCAAAAAATAGGCAGGTGAAATTATCTGTTTTCTTTATTTATTGAATATTTTGAAAGTATAGATTCGCTTGAAGATAAATTATTTCAAAAATAACTTTATAAAACAATAGCTTTTAAAATTACTTTAAGATATTTGGATCTTAATTATATAAAAGAATTGATTGAAATTAAAGAGACAATTAAGATATTTTTAGGTTGCATTCTAGGGACCAAATTATTTTTTTTTTACTTATTGGGTTTATTGGATCATGATCCAAATCATGGATTGATTATTGGATCATACTAATATATCAAGTAGATAAATTAGTACTAATATAATAGTATTAATAATATACATATGTTTTTTTTTTTAATTCCTTCTATTAGTTCACACTCTCCCTATATATATCTTGTTCAAATTTTCAGTCGTTAATAAAATACTTTTTATTCATCCACTCAAGTTCAAATACATTTTGAAACTTGTAGTGGATGACACTTGATGTTAATAGAGTTTTTCAAATATTAATTCATTAATTAAATTAAATTTAATTAATTAATTATAGTTTTTTTTAGATTTAAGTTGCATGTATCTAATAATACATAGATGGCGCCAGATGTAAGAGGAAAATTTCAACTTTATTTGTAAAGCACTTTTCTGCAATATAGTGAAAAAAGTAGAATTGACATTAATTTTTTTTATATATTACTTGTTTATGTTTGATTTCAGGAAACTTACCTTGGACATATATCACACCCTTGCTGCATGAATGTCCAAGTGAGAACCACAAACTGTTTGTAGAGAGAAAAATCATTCGAAAGTATTTGGTCCCATGAAGTGTTCTTCATATCTCCATTCTTGTAGTGAAAACCGACTCACTAAAAAGAGTACGACTGAAACTCCTATATAAGCGAATATATGATGCACATCCAGATTTCTTCAGAAAGAGGATTCATGAAGAGGGAAAACACTCTGGCTTTTCTTCATTGGTTTCTTTATCATAATGCTGATTCCTAAGAGACATGAAAGGTTTCGTGAAGTCAATAACCCTTTCCCTTGCTGATGTGATGGTCAACGGGGCTATGGCAATATCGGCTTCCTGGAAATAAAGTAAGATTACTTGATAGCCACTATCATCAGGAAGCACATAAATGCAGCAATTTTCTAAATAGATCTTTAAGAGTGCTTTAATCTTAAAGGGAACCGGTGGTCTAGCGCCCGTGATTTCGACGAGTTTTCAGGATTTTTTTAATGAAAACAATGAACAATGTTATTCAAACTTTATAGATATATTAAATCACTTTAATAGTACACAAAAAATTATAATTTAAAAAAAAAAAAAAACTTTTAAGTAGTTAAGGAGTGGCTCTGAAGTTGCCCTCCTCATAAATATGGACCTAGGTGGTGGTGGGTCAAGTTTTGGCTCTTTCACTTATCTTTAAACAAAAAACGAAAAAGCAATTTCTGATCAGTATGAGGTAGTTATAGCAGGAACTAGAATAAAAAATTTTTTTAATTCACAAAATGACCCGTTGTTGAAATTTACATACAAAAAAAAAAAAGACTGTTTTTCATTATTTTTTATATGTAAAAATAAGAAGTATTCAACGTAAAAACTTTTTAGTTCCAGCGATAGGTACTAATGTACTGAATAATATAGTAAAAATTTGAGACGAATCGGCTAAGTAGTTTTATTTTTTTTTTTTTTGCCTCACAACTTGCGTAAAAAAGTAGTTTCTAAATAAATGAGTTTGAAGCTTGGAAGTTTAAGGTAAGCATATTCTCAATATGGGTAAGTAAGAATATTCTCAACTAAATGGGCTGTAGAACTAAACTATCGTCAATAGCATTACAAAAAATTTAACAGTATATTGTTAAACAATTATACTTTCGAAATATTAAAGAAAACAAATTTCGATTTTTTGAAAATTCTAGACCAACGAGTCCCCTTAAAGCTGGTTCTATTCTTCAAAATTAATTTCTTGGCAGCATAAAGATTTTTGTTATCTTCAAGTAACTTAATAAACATACATTTAAAAAAAGGATTTTCGAAAGTAACGAATCGTAACTCTTGAATTTCTCCTACTAATTTAATATGTTAATTTATGTTTCTTAGAGATATTTTTAAACCCTCCTTTGAGTTATGGTAGCTATTAATTTATTATTTTCTAAAGTATCACGCTTGTAAAATATCTGACATCATAAAGTACATATATATATCAGTCATCAGCAAGCTGAAATCTCAAGGCAATTAAATCTCAATGCAATGCAATGCAATGAAAATGCAATCTCAATGCAATGAAATCTCAAGGCAATCAAGGCAAGGCAATTCTCAATCTTATTAACCTGAGATTTACGAATTTCTTAATAATAAAGTTTCGCAAGGATGTTATAACTAACATCATTTCATTAACATTTATTTCAAACTCATTTCTCATCCTGTTTTTGTATATTTTGTATGCATATAAACCTATATACGTGTTGTGTTTGTCTTTTTTTAATCTACCGATGCAGTTTTAGCCATTTATTCTTTTGATTTTTGTGTTTTGAAAATAATTTTTAGTTTGGTTGCCAAACTTAACCAATTTTAACTTCAGCAATTAATTTAATTTTGTTGAAGGAACTAAATGTAAGGCAATTTAGGGTATTGTATTATAGCGAATGTTATTATCGTTTTATAATGCGGTTTGATTTTGATTCTTTGTAGCGTATGAAAATTGCTTTTTAGTTTATTAAGCAAATTGATTGTGTTCCCAATGCGTTCATTTTCTTTCTAATTTGACTTTTGAATTTATATATTGTGTGCTTCATATATATATATATATATATACGCATGTTATACTGTACTTAAGTAGTTTTGAAATAAATTCATTGCATCTTCTAATGAAATTCATTATAAAAACCATGTTAAGATGTAGAAAGAAACATATTTACATAATGCTTAAAAAACATGCAATAAGTAATGTAATTTCATCTATACTTATTTGTATATCTAAGTATTTTAAAAATACATTTCTACGTATTTTAAAAATACTTTTTTTAAATTTTAATTTCGTAATTTAAAGTTTTTAAATTTCTAAAGTTACTGGTTGATAAATATTTATATATTTAAAGTATTTTGAAATAACTACTTAAAAATGTATATCTGGTGAAATTTATGTTTTATTATGGATTTGCATAGTTTTATTATGTCTGGATTTGCATAGTTTTATTATGTCTGGATTTGCAAGTTCAAAAATATTTTTGAGCTTAAAAGAGTCTGATATACGATGTTGAAAATCAGCCTTATCAACTTAATATTATTACGTTTAATTTTCAGCAAAAATAACAAGTTTCTGGCGGTTTGACAAAAAAAAAAGTATGACATAAAATATATTAGTTGCTGCAGCTTATAAATTATATCCCAGCTTTTATGGTTTACTTCCCCAGTAACTAAATTTTCAATTAAATTGTTCTTTTTTTTTCTTGGCTTAAAAAAACCACTTAACAATATCTACCGACTAGTGGTTATTTTTTTTTTTTTTTTTTATAAATTTCATAAAATTAAAGTTAGTAATTGCATGCTGGGACCGTCTCTTCGTCACTTAAGCATTGAAAAAACACTCTGTGCACCTAATCACAACAGGCGGCGAAATTAAATTTTTTATTGCAACGAACCTCGTAGGGTTTCTATTAAAAATTATGTTCTTCTGCCTAGAGCTATATTTCAATTTTTTTATTATTATTATTATTATTTTTTTTTTTTTGCTCGTTCAATTTCAAATTTGTACTTGGAGAAGTGTGTCAAGTAAATATCTTCTTTTGGCGTGGTTAAGATCTTTTTTTTATTTTTGCGAATAATCAATAATATAACTGTAAAACATTTAAAGTATACAGCATATAATGCTATAAATTTTAGCATGATTATTAAAATAATAATCTAGAAAACATGATATTTCAATAACGTTGATATGTTATAATATTATGTTTTTTTTAACCTTTAGGCTATGTCAGCTTTAACTTTGTTCATGCACTATTTTAATATTTATTATAGATTTTAATTTTCTAAGCATTTTTTTTTTTAATAAATAAATTAATAATTTACTAGCTTTCATAGATATACCCCCAATTATTACTTGCATTAGTTATATCCGCAATACTCTTGAAAATTCGTTTATATATAAAAAGTTTAATCAATTTTAATTTATAATAAAGTACTTCTTCGTCATTAGCGCAACAGCCCCATGGTGGGACAATGCCGTCTGCCAGATTTCGAGGGAGGGGATGTTTCTTTTTACGGGATGGAGTTGTCACCTCTACCCCCAGCAATCCCATTAGACCAGGACCTACAAGCTTAAAAGCGGCTGGTGGCCAATTGGCTAGCCCTACGGCATCACAGGCTTCAGGTTCGAATCCTGGTTTGTAGCATGAATGTTTTTAGTGGTTTGGAATTCCCATTAAAATGTAGGTCCGTGTCCAATTAGCCTAAAATCTGCATTGACTGTAGAGCGACAAACCAAACCAAACCTACGGTTTAAAGGTGATTCCGAACCACTACAAGCATCCATGGCACCGCTGAGGACTCAAATACGAAACCTGTGGCACCGACCGCCAGAGAGCTAGTCACTGAACCATCAGGCCCCTAATAAAGTACTGCCCTATCAGTAATGTCAAAAGCTGATATAACCTGGAAATGGGTATCTGCAATATCCATCATATGAATACAGAAATTACAATCTTTATTTTGCGTTTTCGTATCAACTAAAATTCGTCTTTATTTAACTGTATTTTATGATTGCAGAATATTTTACATTTAATTCAATTTTTAAATAACTGGTTTTGTATGTTTCTGAGAAAACTGAGAGAATGTTTGCAAAGCACATACTCTCTCGCAAGATATATTTCGTGACGATAACACTTTGGCCAGAAAGAAAATTTCAAAACAAATTATATTTAATAAAAAGTCCTTATACGTACTGTAGGAATAAAGAGAATTAGCAACAATACAGCATTCTATTAACATTATAATTTAGCTCTTTTAAGGAAAACAGATTAATTTCAAATACCTTCAAAGAAAAGATTTTTATTAGCAAACTTATAGAATTATGTACAAGAATTGCTTGTGTCCATATAAATTCGTTCGAGGTAAAATTGAAATTTGAATGAAAAATGTATAATTTTTAGTTGTTTGTATCTAAAAAGGTAATAAGTGGTTATTACTGAAAAACACAGCGTTTATGCAAAAGTTTGCCAACTAAATTGTATTTAATTTTATTTTGAGTGAGAGCCTGAATGGCCGAGTGGCTAACGCTTTGGCGCTCGGTACGACAGATTTCGGATTCGAGTCCCGTTGGTAACATGAATGTTTGTAGTGGTTCGGAATCCACTTTAAACTGTAGGTCTCGGTCAAAATATGATCGTAGAGCGTTGCGGATGTATTGTTACTCCTCGTACGTAGCTTAACTTCAAGATACACACACCTCCTGAGTAGTGCTAAGTGAGCAACGTCGATGTAGCGCTGCCTTAAGGCATCGAAGACAATTGTCTAAGTGTTTGCCAGCTGCATTAGAACAAAAAAAATTTTTAGTGAAAATTAATGAATAATTTTCTGTATTTATGCATCGTGAACGAATCAATATTCTTAATGCAATTGCTTTAGTTTTAAAAGTTAATTACGATACATAATGAATTAATCAATTATGAATAATTTATACTGCCCATAATAAGAATAAGAAAGTATAGTCAGTCATCAAGTATTAATTCAAATAAAAATGATGAAAATAATGGCACAAAATTGACTAAAAACTGTCCTGCACTATTAACATACGTTGTGTAAGTGCTTGCACCAAAATTGGTGTCATGAGAAACGTCTCTATAATTTCAAACTTATTATGTTATCTACTTAAAAGTATTGAGAATATATGTGTTGCTCACCTTGAGATATATATGCTCAATTAAATTAAATAATTCTAAGAGAATCATTTTCCATAAGTGTTTGAATATCAATCATGGTTATCTTCTTTATTAAAGTATAGTAGATGTAAATGTTATGATCCTTTTTTTGCCGTTGGAATATAATTATATGCATTTTCTGGCGTTAAATAAGACTAAAATGCGTTAAATAAGAATTTAATACCAAAGTTAGTGCTCCAACTTGAAAAAATTACTAAATCAATCACACAGTTGGCGTGCAAAATGTGCTATTTCATATAACCTTGACCCAGAGAACTCAGGCGAAAGAAAATGATACCGAGTAGCGTCATGCACTACTAACCTATGTTTTCCAAGTGCTTGTACGGAAATTGATGTCATGGCTAGAATATTTTTTTCGCTTTCACATATTTTATTTTTTTTTTTTTTTAAATGTGAGGTTTTGATAAAAGGCACATACATATGTGTATGGATTACTGATTACTTTTATTAATAATCACATAAATGTTTTTTAAAATTTATTTTCTTAAAAAAACATTTTTTCTGTTTTTTTGTTGTATAGATATTAAATAAACATGTGTTACATGTAAAATTTATACATGTATATATTTAAGTGTTATGTTCCAGTAAATACACATATGTATACAAAATACTAGAAAATTTATCAAAAAAAAAAAAAAAAAGCAAATTCTGCAAAAATTGATTAATGCTTTGTTTGCATTACATTTAAGCTAATGGGAAAATACAATTTAACGATAATAGGAAAAAAAAAAAAAATAGATATATTTAAAATTTTAACAAAATTGCATAGTTTCAATAATTAATTAAGAAAAGGAAAAAATAAATATTATATATAGAAACACAAAAGTCAAAGAAAAACTGTCAAGATTTCGTTTGTGACTCTACGGTCATCTTATGCCCACGAGAACTAAGCAGACGGGTACCTACAGTTTAAAGTGGTTTCCGAACCATTAATAAACATCCATGCCACCGCCAGGATTCTATCTGGAGCCTGTGGTACCAAAGGCCACAACGTTAGCCAATGGGCCATCAGGCCGCCAACTTCAAAGAGTGAATTAGGAACACCACCATTTTGTACTTTAAAAGCTACTACTGATTAAATAATAATAATCAGTACTTTAATGTAATTAATAGTAATATAATTATATAATTATATAGTTATTAGTAATATAATTACTTCATGATGATTGTATTAATATAATTATTATTTCTTCATGAAGGCTTCACTTGTAATTAATGCATAACAAATATTTCAGTATTTTGTTTTTTATGTTCATGAATTGTGCTCTTTATACATGTATATATATAAACAGGCTTTGCAGCCCCGAGTATGTCGTGGTAGGGACTCAACAAAATTAAGTATAAGGAAGATCAGTAGGTTATACTAAATTATAAGTCATACATAATGCATCTAAAAACGAAATTCCAATTTTAATTTTTCTTAACACATATAGAACTAATTCAGCTCAAATATATAAGAAGTACTACACAAAAAAATAATTTTTTTTTATTTCTGAAAGAAATTTATAATCGAATTATAAATTAAAATACAATATTTTCTTTTTCTCTTTTCCCAGTTACTCGATTACAACGTTTTTGCCAACTCCCTTATTTCCATGAATATTTAATAAGTTAAACCATTTAGACGTTCTTATCTTACTGTGTTTTCTCAAACAGGTTTTTAGCCTTCCTAAACATTGAAAATTATCTTTCATTTATTCAAGATGCCACTGGAGGTGTGGAAAATATTTTTATTAAGAAATACGTTATGTATTAGGATATACATTCCTGTTGTATTCACCTGACACTTAAATTGCGTTTTTGCATATTGGCGTATTTGAAAAATTATAGCATCACATTTTTAATTCACTTTCTTAAATAGAGGTGATAATTAAAATATTATAAAAACAATAAACAATTCTATAAAGTCATGTAACTTTGTTTTTGTGAATTTACTTTACTCTGATAAAAGTGCATTTAATTTTAGTAATATAGTTTATGATAAATAAAGCTCTCTTTTAGTAGATTCAATAATTGATCTGAAAATGCTATAAATATTATTTTCAGAATAAATCTTCTGTCAAATCGGCTGATATGTGTTGGGAGATAGTTGTACAATTTTTTTAAAATTCAAAATCTAATTTTTAATTTGTATCATTAACAGCAGTGATAATTTTTTAGTTGAATTTATCATTATTTGCGAATAGAATTAATATGAGTAGTAACGTCAATAAAAAATTGATACAGCATAAAGTTCATTTTCATGTTTCTGTAACAATTTGCACAAATAAAATGTATACAATTTATCTGATACATGTAATGATAGTTTAACAATTTGTTTGGATCAAGGCATGTAATAACATTTCAGCAATAGCCGATGTATCTTTGTCATTCTAAGACACTATTTCTTCTATGTGAATATAGGACAGACGAGTCCTAGCATTATTGCCTCTGACATGTCCGTGTTCTTCTATCCATTTAATAGGATATAGCTGTCCAAATTTTTTCCTTTTTGGAGTACTGGGCATTCAATATTTCTTACGTTAAATTTTTATAATCGATGCGCTTTGTCTTTTCAGAGTGTACAAAAAATTATAAATTTTACCAATTATGCCCAATGCATTTTCAATATCTTTCATTTTTATAGAATATTTTGTTTTCTTTATCATTCACAAATGAACGCAACAAAAAATGTGTTTAAATGGTTTAATAATTTTTGCAATTGCACCCAGAGGGAGAAAAGGTATTTTTTTTTCGATTTACCATGTTTTTTTTTTTTTTTTCATTTATGTCTAGATTTATTTTTGAAAGTGGTTTTAAGAGAGGTACACTATTGTGGATTTTTTAAAAGATTTGATAAAAATTAAAGACATAATTTAAAAAATTTATTATGAAAGATTCTTTTTTATAAAAATAAATTAATATAAACTTAATTGTGCACAGGATTTCATTTACAAAAATTATATTAGAAACGCAAAAATAGTTGTTATAGATTCATTGCTAAATGCAGTTTGATTTATACATCTATTTAATACAAATAAAATTGTAATAATAATTTTTAAATAATTTAAACTTAATTTTTTTAAACTTTCATAGAAAATTTACTTTTCCAGTAAAATATTTTGCACAAATTTTTTTTTTAGAATTAAATTGATATATAACTTTCAAAGTAATGTATAATTAAGGTACATAATAAATTTTAACATTCTAGGGTTATTAGTTTTTTAAATACCCTGCGCGCAAACACAAAATATGTAAAATGAAAAAAATCAGTACTAACATATATAAACTTATAGTTTTCAGAAAGTCTCGGAAACAAAATTTTATCCTTCCTTCATAAAAAAGAATTTCATATTGAAACAATTTTTCCCTTCCTTTAGCTCTGTGAGCCTAAAATGAAGAAGCTTTTTTCTTCTTTTTCAGCAGCAGTAACACTTAATTTGTTATCGTTAAACAGTTGAAAACGTGCATTTTTTTCCCTATTTTAAAATGATTGTTGCATTATTGTCAAACAGCTTTGTACACCATCCTTAAAAAAAATGTTGCTATGTGTGTAGCAATTTGTGAAATTGTTATAACACAACCAAAAGTTTTGGACAATATTACCAAATTTTCGAGATTATCAATTTATTCGAACTTTATGTCTCCGTGCATGACAATGTTGTAGAAAATGAGAGCTCGATAAATCTGCAAACACTGTTTTATGCCACTCGTGATAGCAATGGATTTTTGTGCCTGTGATCAAAAAACAGTATTATTGGACACAGCAATTTTATATGCAACACCAGGTCTGTATTTCTTTGAAGAAAGCGAGTGCACTGATTCATCATCTGTGCTGTATGTATGAGCCCAGATAGCTTAAGCAAAAATACTATGGCAGTTTCTACAGCAGAATTTTCATAACAAGCTTACAAAGGATGAAACTGTTAGTCAGTTTTCTTTTTGCCAGTAACAGTTTTACAACTTTTCACCTTTCATACTACAATTTAGTTTCTTAATCTTTCTAACATTCTTTTCTGAAGATGGCCAATATTAAAGTTTCAGAATTCCATCTTAGAATTTCTTAGAATCCCCAACAGCAATATCTTGTAGAAATTTTACACCATACAGTGTCTCAGATCTTTGAATTGTTTTAAGCATTCCTTCTATTTCCATTTGACCAGAAGAAACATAGTAGTTTCTTTTACTAATAGTTTATGTGAAATTAAAAACTTTATATACTCTGATATAAATTTGGTTCCTTTATGAAGGTGGTAGCTTTTTATATAATAGAGCTCTTATTTCTGTCTCGATGACTTCAAGCATTCATCTCCAATAAAAGTGCTTACTCCTACCTGAAGAAACACGCCTTCTTGTTTTCCTTTTCACTATAATCAAAAGAGTTAGAATTTATAAAGTCCTTATTAGAATTTATGCTATTTTCTCTTTAAGCTGTTCTCTTCATGCTTTGCTACAGCAACTTGTTGTGTGACAGAAACAAGCTTCTTGTTGATTGTATCTTATGATGGCTGGGATAATGGAAACGGCCCTCATCAGCATGTAAAATCTTTTAATGCATTGTAGTCTTGTACATTACAAATCATTGAAATACTGACATTCTGCTGATTTTAGGTGCATTCTTTTTCCCACTAACAATTTCACAACTGTAAAAAAAAGCTTAACTGTTGCACAGTTTATTTCAATTGGGATAAAAAAAACACGCCTTGACTTTCATAATTTTTATCATGCCATTACATATTGAGAAGCACACATTTTCAATTATTTTTGAAACCATTAGGTGGTAGTTAACATTATGTAGGTCTTGAATAATTGCAATCTGCTGTTCAGAGATGAACGAGTAAATGATTATATTTTACTTTTGATGATAATGATACTGTTAACTGGACTCTATCCTTTAACTGGACTTTTTATCCATGAATTAAAATTTATTTTCTTTAGTATCAAAAACAATCCTTTTATACATATGACCTATGACTTTTTGCCAGAATCTTGTTTAGGTAATGAATAATGGTACTTCTACCTGAGGAAAACGTCTTCCATTCACTACAGTCAAAGAGTTAGAATTTATAGTTAGTGTTAGAATTTATATTATTTTGTTTTTTAAGCTGCTTTTCTCATGCTCGCTGCAGCAACTTGTTTTGTGATAGAAACAATCTATTTGTTGATTGTATCTTATGGTGGCTGGGATAATGGGAACTGCTCTCATCAGCATGCAAAATGTTTTTAACGCATTGTAATCTTGTACATTCAAATCATTGAAGTACTGACATTCTGCTGATTTTAGGTGCATTCTTTTTCCTATTAACAATTTGTCAACTGGAAAAAGAGCTCACAGTTACACAGTTTATTTCAGATCGTGATAATAAACCAAGCTTTTTGCCTTTCATTTATTTTTGTCATGTCATTACATATTGCGCAGCATATCATTTCAATTATGTTTGAAACTATTAGGATGTGGGGGTTGTCAACAATATGAAGGTCTTGAATACTTGCAATCTGCTGTTCAGAGATGGACGAGCAAATGATAGGCTTTTACGTTTGATGACAATGATACTTTTTACTGGACTTTTTCTTTCTAGGAATTAAAATTTATTTTCTTTAATATCAAAAACAATCTTTTTATACATACCCTTTCTTTTTATACTCGTATTACCTATGTCTTTTGGCAGAATCTCATTTAGGTAATGAATAATTCATAACAAAAACAAAACTTTTTAAAAAAAACAAACAAACAAACGCATATATATATATATATATATGTATATTTCTAAGTTTCTGCTTTTAGAAATTTACAAAAATTTCGATTGCGCACCAAAACATTGAACAGATCACATTTTCAAGATTACAGGCATGTACAAGTCTATGAAAAATTTATTCTGTTTCTGAGATAAGCTCTAATCTACTTTAAGTCAACTTTGTATCTTTGGAAATTGTTTAAGACTCCAGTATGATATCTCATTTATCCTGAATTCTCTATCTTTCCAGAAAGTCTGCAGTAATTTCTTAGAGTGCATTCAAACAAACAAAAGAAATAAAAAAAAATAATACAGAATGTTAAGTACACAGTCTTATTTGATTTAAAGATTTATTTTGGTTAGAAAAAGAAAAAAAAAATTACCGCTCATGAATAGTGTTTTTTGTCACTTGGCTTTGAATAAATGAAACCAGTTCATGTTTTTGTTTTTCGATTGAAGAAAGAAGTAACAAAAAAAATTTTCAAAAAGTTAATTTGAATGGAAATTGTATTTGCGCTTACAAATTGGAAATGTTTAATTTTAACCAAAACAAAGAACGTTAAATCCCTTCAGGGAATTATTTTATTTATAAACTTGACAAACAAACTTCTTTTTTGTGTTACGGTTTTTACATTAAAAAAAAATATTTTTAGAAATTCCTTTCTTTTGTTCAATATTAAGGAGTATTCCGAACTAGGAAAATAAATATTTAACATAAACGACTTTTTTGTGTGTTTGTTTTTTTAAAAGTTAATATTATATAAAAATTACAGCTTTTATAATTTTTACTTTAAAAAAAAAGTTATGATTATTTTTGTTATGGTGAAAATATGATTTAAAAAAAAAAAAAAAGTTTAAAAGTTTGCAAAAAGATTTGATTTTAATATAAAAATCGTACTTCTAATAATTCGTAAAATCTCGCACAAACATTTATTAATTTAGTAAAATAAGTTGTTCTATTTTTTATTATTGTTATTTGAAACTAAATACGAATAAATTAACAAAGGTTTCCTTTTTTTCTTACTAAATTAATTGTTGCATAGAATAAGTAATGCAAAAATTACTCGTGGTTGTATTAATATGGTTTTTTCGAATGTCATCCACTTTGATATGAGGTCATTTGCAAATAGAACGGCAAATATATAACTTATTCAACGCTACCCAGGGTGAATCACAGGTTTTAGTTTCATTGTTCCCACAATGTTCCACCACAATTTTATTTATAAACTTGACAAAAAAACTTCTTTTTTGGTACTCTTAGAAATTCCTTTCCTTTGTTAAATATTAAGGAGCATTCCGAGTACTTCCACTTTTTGTGTTGTTTTTAAAGTTAATATTATAAAAATTACAGCTTTTATAATTTTTATTTAAAAAAAAAAAATTAAGATTATTTTTATTATCGTGAAAAATCTGATTTAAAAAAAAAAGCTTGCAAAACAAGATTTGAATTTAATATAAAAATCGTACTACTAATAATTCATAACATTCAGTACAAACATTTATTAATTTAGTAAAATAAATTGCTCTATTATTTATTGTTATTTGAAACTAAATACGAATAAATTAACAAAGGTTTTAAAACGTGTTTATCAGCGTGTCGTGGTTCAGCAACGTGTTTATATTTACGTACGTATACGTACGTAAATATACGTACGTATACGTATTTTTGTTCCCGTTTGCTTTATTAAATAAATGTTAGATTTCGTCACATTAAATGTATTTTAGTAAAACTACGTTTATTCACTTTTTGTTAGTATAAGCAATTTAATTTTTTACTTTGAATGTACATTAAAAATTCATATTTTATAGTGAATTAAATACCGATTCTGAATCATTTACAATTTTAAAATGTGTAAATATTTTGTTACAAGAATATGAAATCATATTTGTTTGCTTAGTGAAAAATCTATCGAAAGAAAAATTTTTTCTTCTTTTGGATTATATTTCAAAATATTTGCCTTTTTGTAGTTTTGTCGTTGTGTATTTTTATTTATATATTTTTCAAGCCTATATTTTCGTTCCTACAAATCGAAACGAGAATATGTTTCTTTTTTTTTTTTCATTTTTTATTTCACTGCTATAAAACTTTGAAGAATATTTCGATTTAAGGTTAAATTCTTTGTTACTTTACCTTTATCGTCTCAGCCTATAAAACATGCTCATTCTAGAAATCGTTATATATGGATTCATCGATTTATCGACGCAAAATATATAGTAGAAATATCTTTATTGTTGCTGTTGTAAAATTCCTTTCAAGGGACTGGCATAATACTTAAAAATTATTCTTAAAGTGATAGAATTGTAATATTTTTATCCGTTCAATTATGTAATTTAAACACTAAAATAAAAAATAATTAAAAATTATGTATTTTATAATTCTGGTATAAAATTTGAATTTGTGGAGAATCTATACAAATTTTGGTGAATTAACCAGATTTTAAGGTTTAATGATTAGATGCTTTATTTATATCATGTTATCATATAAAATATGGGAATCTTAGAAAAGGATATAAAGGGATTCATCAATTATTAAAGGCAAAAGTACTAATAGAAATATCCTTATTGTTGTTGCTGTAAAATTTATTTCAGGAAATTAAAATAATCCTTAAGAAATTATTCTTAAAGTAATAAAATCACTATCCATCTATCTCCAATCTAATCTTTTATCCAAATTCTTAATTAAATCCTTTTCCAGATTTAAAGTTAAATGATTTGATACTTTATATTTATCATCATAAAATATGGAAATGCTAGAAAAGCGCATGAATGGATTCATCAATTATTAACATAAAGTCCTTATGTTCACGTCCTTATTGTTGTTACTGTAGAATTTATTTCAGGAAATTAAAAATAATCCTTAAGAAATTATTTTTAAAATGTAAGAAAATCATTATCAATCTAATCTTTTGTCCAGATTCTTAATTATAATCAGATCTTTAATCCCAGATCCTTAATTAAATCTTTATCCAGATTTAAGGTTAAATGATTTGATACTTTATTTTTATCATCATAGCCTATAAAATATGGAAATTTTAGAGAAGGGTTATAAATGGATTCATCAATTATTGACACAAAGTACTTAGTAACAAGTAATATAAAAAAAAAAAAAAATTAAGTCAATTCCTATTTTTTTTTTTTATATTTGCAGAAAAGTCCTTTACAAATAAACTTGAAATTTTCTTGTTACATATGGCGCCATCTATTGTTAGATACATGCAACTTAAATCTAAAAAAAACTAAAATTAACTAATTAAATTTAATAAATGAACTAATATTTGAAAAAACTGTATTAACATCAAGTGTCACCAACTACAAGTTAAAAAAAATGTATTTGAACTTGAGTGGATGAGTAAAAAGTATTTTATGAACGATTGAAAATTTGAACAAGATATATATACGGAGAGTGTGAACTAATAGTAGGAATTGAAAAATATCCTTATTCTTGTTGCTGTAAAATTTATTTCAGTAAATTAAAATAATTCTTAGGAAATTATTCTTAAATTAATAAAATCATTATCCGTCTTTCTCAATCTACTCTTTTATGCAAAACCCTTAATCATAATCTGATCCTTAATTAAATCCTTATCCATATTTAAGGTTTAATGGTTTTATACATTATTTTTATCTTCATAAAATATGAAAATTCTAGAAAAGGGTACAAATGGATTCATCAATTATTGACGTAAAGTACTTGAAAAAATATCCTTATTATTGTTGCTGTAAAATTTATTTCAGGTAATTAAAATAATCCTTAAAAAATTATTGTTAAAAAAGTAATAAAATCATTATCCATTTATCTCAATCTAATCTTTTATCCAAATCCTTATTCGTATTTGAGGTTAAATGATTTGATGCTTTATTTTTATCATCATAGCATATAAAATATTGAAATTCTAGAAAAGGGTATAAACGTATTCATCAATCATTGACAAAAAAGTGCTTGGTAGAAATATCATTATTATTGTTGCTGTAAAATTTATTTCAAGTAATTAAAATAATCATTAAGAAATTATTCTTCAATTATTAAAATCATTATCCATCTATCTGCAATCTAATCTTTTATCAATCTACATATATAAAAATGAATATTTTTAAATTTGGTAATCAATGTAACTTAAAATTTATAACACTTAGTGTTCTAATTTCCTTCTCTTTAAGTTATTGCTTTTAACTTTGTGCCTATCCAAATATTTATAATCATATTGTTGTTAGTTATTTTTTAATCAAACAAAAATCATTTTCTTCCATCGCGTTTGTCAGGAATACTGGGTGGCATATGGCGCCACCTAATGGTGAAATTTTTTAAGTTTTCTATAAATTGAAGTTAATTGTCAAAAAAATTAATTAAAGTTAACTGGTTAAATTTAAGTTTATTGATCAAATATTCTATTATATAAACCAATTTATATTTAACTTCCTAAATGTATTTTATTTATAAATATTTATTTACAGTAATATTTTCTTTACAATGTGACAAATCATAATTCTTAATAATTAACAATGTTATGCATTTGCGACTGAGATTACCTTTCAATTCCTTTACAAATTTCACCGATATATTTTCCTAATAAAATTTGCTAAAGTCAAAAATCGTCAAAATCTCGAAAAAAACTCTCATGAATTATTTTTTATCAAAGGATTTATTAATAATAGAAAGAACTGGGAATAATAAATTGAATTATACATTTAGATGATGGAATTTTTTTTCCTAATGCAGCTGACAAACACTTAGACAGTTGTCTTTGATGCCTTAACGCAAGCGCTAAGGCACCGACGTTACTCACTTAGCACTACCCAGGAGGTGCTTGTAACTTGAAGATAAGCTACGGAAGCGGAGTAACAATACCTCCTCAACGCTCTACATTCCGTTTAGACCAGGATCTACCGTTTAAAGTGGATTCCGAACCATTACAAACATCCAGGGCATCACCGGGACTCGAACCCGAAGCCTGTGGTACTTTCCACTCGACCATTCAGTACCTAAGATGATAGGCATATTTACGAACATTTTAATTCCACGAATGAAAACAAAAAATGTTTGATTTTTTGTAACCAAGAAACGCTAGGTCATTTTCGCCTGGTCTCAGTTAGCTAATATAAAAAGAAATAGTTGAAAGGTCAACACTACGACCTCGGTAAAGTCCTTTTTCTTGGAAACTCGCAACCCCGAGTATTTCATCTTCCTCAATAAATAAATTCTAGATTGCATGATTGTTCCTATGCAGAGATGGGGGTGGGGGTTTTCCTTTTAAGTAGTTGGCTTGTAATTCTGTTTGTATAGTTGAATTCATTTTTTAAGTATTTTCTCTTTTATTGATCTATCTATGACTCCAAGAAAACGTAAGGTGAATTTTCAAATCAATTTTAAATTACATTTATTCTCCTGTCCTGACAAAACATAGGGAAAATAAATACAGACAACGCAGTGTAAACAGTTTAATTATATAATTAAAAAATTGAAATATTAAAAAAAAATATGAGTTTAATAAATCATGTATAAAATGTAAAGTAATTCTTGCAAATGTTGCTGAATCGTGCAGAAAAATTATTCCCGAAGTTAAATGTTTTTGGAAAAGTGTAAGCAATAAAATAGTTAATATATTATAATTATATTATAATATAATAACATATTATTTATATATTATAATTATATTATATTTCAAATTTGATTTATATATATACATAAATACAAATATACAAATAAAATATATATTACAAATAAAACTTTGATATTTTAGTAAAGTATTCGTAATACTGGAAATTCTAATAAATGACCATCTTTATAGAAAATAAAAATTAACGCTTCAAATTTCTGTCTAGCAAGATATTCTTGGGTCTAATTTGATTGTAGAGCATTAAGGAGCAGGGCTGACAACCATACTCAGCAAAAGAAAACATATCCTTCTCGAAATCTGCCAGTAGGCAGTCGGCATTTGGCATGTCATGGGGCTTTTGCCAATGAAGAAGAAGAAAAGAAATTGTTTTCTTGCCCATTTTTTACTGTCATATTTGCAGATTTCATGGCGAAAACTTATATACCACTCTTATTTTTTTAAATTCGATTATCTATTTAATCCTGAAATTTCAATCATTTAATTTCAACGCATTTAAAAAACTAAAACCGTAACTTAATATGAAAAAAAAAATTCCAAGTATTTTACTACCAATACTTGCTCCTATACTTAACTCGTTTGATATCCGAACCCCTTATATCCTACAAAAATTACATTTTATTCACAACCTCGTAAATAAACTATAGCTTCAAGTTTATTTATTTTTATGTTAATTATCACATACCTCCGAAAAAAAATAAGCCTTTTAATCCCTCCAACCCCAAAGAAAAGAATGAAGTACTTCGCATTCGGCGATGAGAAATTAAAAAAATAATAATAAAAAAACAAAACAAAACAAAATAAAATAAATAAATAAAAATAAAAATACCAATTCACCCCATGTATCGGAAAATCTTTTTTTTCCCCTCTCTTGTAATCGAAGAAAGAAATATTTCCAGTTCCCAAAACCTTTAAGAAAAAAAAAAAGAAAAAAAAGAAAAAAAAAAACAACTGGAATTAAAAAATCCCTTCCTGAAATACTTAAAAATCGATCTGGTAACGCAAGAATTTCACTTAATAATAAGTACCCTTTCGGAAAGGTTTTTAAAAAAAAAATTAGATCCGATGTTTTTATCGTGCTGGCAATTTCCTATAAGGAACAGAAAGGGCCACAAGAGAAAGAAGGTTTGCAATCGCGAATAACGATTCCCTCGCGTGCTGAGCACCATTCCCCTAACCGAATATCTCTGAATTCCAACATTCGGTAAACGTGACCAACGCTCGGGATAAACCGAGATCGAAATATTTGCTTCTGCCGTTTACGGCGGATAACTATTGATCAGCAGAGAACCGGTGGCCGTAAAAGCTCTACCCATGGATTAGAGCGGGGACTGTCCGCAGTCAAAAACGCGTAATTGCGAATGGTAACTCAAAAGGTTGTATCGTTATTTTTCATACTCGAAATGTGCCGCATTGATTTATGCCGAAATAAATAATTTTTATGTAAAGCATCTGTTAGGAAAAAGGTAAACTGCCTAATTTTTATTCCTTAATGTTTACAGAAGAAGACGTTACTATGTAAAAAAATGTTGACTATAAAAAAAAAAAAAAAAAACGCACGCACTATATGACTCTCCGCAATCACCAATGCGTAATTGCAAATGTAAACTCAAGGTTTTATCGTTATTTTTCATACTAAACGTAATGTGCCGCATTGATTTATGCGGAAAGAGCCGAAATAAATAATTTTTATGTGCAACATCTGGTAAGAGAAGGTAAACTGCCTAATTTTGTTCCTTGATATTTGCAGAAGAAGGCGTTACTATGTAATAAAATACTGAAAAAAAAAAAAACTTGGTCATGAATTAGAGCAGGGATTGCCCGCAGTCAAAAACGCGTAATTGCAGATGTTAACTCAAGGTTGTATCGTTATTTTTATACTTTTACTGTGCTGCATTGATTTATACAAAAAGAGCCGAAATAAATAATTTTTATGTAAAACTTCTGTTAAGAAAAGGTAAACTGCTTAATTTTTGTTCCTTAATAATTGCAGAAGACGACGTTACTATGTAATAAAATATTTACTACTACTGTGTCCAAAAAGTAAGACCAATTTTCAATTTAAAATTCCAGAAGCTTATGGAATTTCAATTTTTTTCTTTTAGGTTGCTGGCCCTGTCATTAACATCTGTGTGAAATTTGGACTTCAAAATATTCATTAGTGTTTCAGTTACGCTTGACTTTGGGAGACGCTAAAACTGATTCCGGTGATTTTTGAAATATATGAATTAATTGAGCAAAGAACTTGCATTCAATTTTGTTTGCGGAAACGAATAGAATGTAGCAAAAAGGCATTCGGTGAGCTTTCCTATATCGGAAAGAAATGTTTACAAGTGGTATAAACAGTTCAAAGAAGGCAGAGAAAGCGTTTAAGACGAAGAGCCCTATGTTCGACCATAAATTTCAATCAACGAGGCTCACGTCCAAAAATTAAAGATTTGGTTATTGCAAACCGTCGATTTACAAGAGACCTTGCTGATGATGTTGGAATTTCAAAAGGATCGGTCAATTTCATTTTGGGCCGCAAATGCATCAAATCTCGATTGGTACCGAAAACACTGAATACGCCAGCTCACACTGCATTGATTCTTCGTGACTTTTTCGCCAAAAAATGAAACCCTTATCGTTCCACAACCACCGTATTCACATCGTGCGACTTCTGGCTATTCTCTAAACTCAAAAGACCACTCCGGGGACACCGTTTTGAGTCGATTAAAGACATTCAACATGAATTGCCCCGAGGTGTGAAGGCCATCCCTGCCGATGAATTTTTTAGCATGCATTGATGATTTTAAAAATAGTTGTCATAAGTGCATTGTGTTCGGAAGGAATTACTGAGAAGGCGATGAAATAAATTTGGAAGAATAAATAAAGAGTTTTTGAAAAATTATAGGTCTTACTTTTTGGGCACAGTAGTATATGACTGTCCGCAGTCAAAAACGCGTAATTGCAAATGTTAACTCAAGGTTTTATCGTTATTTTTCATACACTTAATGTGCTGCATTGATTTATGTGAAAAGAGCCGAAATAAATAATTTTTATGTAAATCCTCTGTTAAGAAAAGGTAAACTGCCTAATTTTTGTTCCTTAATATTTGCAGAAGACGAAACTACGTAATAAAATATTTTATAATAAATTAAAAAAGAAATGAGATATTCATACGAATTTGTTTTGGCAATTGAAAATTTTGACATTCGTTTTTAAATTTTGAGTAGTGAATGATTTATGTTTTGATGATCCTTGGGGCGAAATCAAGATTTTACTGGAATTTGTTTATAAATATGTTAATATAATTTAAGCCATTTATTTGTTTTGTGTTATATGTTACCCATCAAAAAAATGTATTTAAAATTTTTTGCTAAGTAAGATATATTAATTTGTTTAATTTATATAAATATAAATATACAAATATAAGTAAAATATATTAATTTATTTAATTTATATAAATATAAATATACAAATATAAGTAAAATATATTAATTTATTTAATTTATATAAATATAAATATATAAATATAAGTAAGATATGTTAGTTTATTTAATTTATATAATTATAAATACTTTAATTATTTTAAATTTATATATAATACTTAAAAATTATATATAAATTTGAAATTATTTCGTATATTTATTTTTGACACGTTTCTTAAATTTTTATTTAAAAATTTAAGATTTGTAATGATTATAAATAAAGACTTCAACTGTATAAAATTTAAATTAATCTTCAAATATTGAATTTTTACTGTTGTAACATTAGAATAGAACTATATATTGTTAGGTTATAGTTTTAATTATTTCTACGTTATAAGCTCATTTAAATATAAAAATATCTTACATATTTTAATTCTACCCCTTATTTTATTTTACCTTTGTAAAACATCCATTTAAAATCATTATTTAAATTAATATTTAAGTTTTAATGCTAGCATATATAATTTTTAAATATTATTTATTATTTCTTTGTTATTAATTACAATTTAAATTAAAAATCAACACAAAATCGTCAAGTCAGCATTTTTGTTATGCTCCTTATAATATGCATATTTAATGCGCAATATTATTGCATAAATTATATTTCTGGAAAACACTGCAACAGATTTGCCAAAAATTTAAAATTTTTGCAATATAATATTGATAATTTCAAATTATTTTGTGCAATTTAAAATTGCAAGGTCCTAAAAGTTTATGTACTTTAAAAGTTCATTGAAATATAGTGTCCAATGAAATATTAATTAAATAACGGTAGATAAAAATTATTTTTAATTCCTTACATATTGTAATTTTGTTATAAATCTATGAATCCTTTGAATCAATTAAGTAGACGAAAATATTAGTCATACAGCAGACTTTCATAATAAATTTACATGCATGAAAGCATTTATAATTAGACCACTAAATTTTAGACAGAGGGTACATCAAAATAAATTAGAAGTTAACGAAAAATGTATGATTTTTATTAGTTCAAGTTTTTTTCAAATAAAAATGTATGTTTAGTTCCTAAATTAAATAATCTCTATTTAAATCGTAGTCCAACTTATGACTTTTATTTGTTCAAGCTTTTTTTTTCAAATAAAATGGATGTTTAGTTCCTAAATTAAATAATCTCTATTTAAATCGTAGTCCAACTTATGACTTTTATTTGTTCAAGCTTTTTTAATAAAAATGGATGCTTAGTTAATAAATTAAACAATCTCTATATAAACCGTTTCCAACTTTTAATGCAGTAATTGAAAAGCTTTACTAACTTGTGGAAATTTTCTTAAGCGACGTCCCAACACTTATTTTCTCTGCTTAGCCATGTCTTGCTTTTCTACAAACATATGCAAACTTTTCTACTTAATTGTTAAAATCAATACGAACGATTATCTATGAATCCTTTGAATCAATTAAGTAGACAAACAAATTAATCATACAGCAGATATTTTTAATAAATTCACATGCACGAAATCATTTATAATTAGATGACTAAATTTTAGACTGATGGTACATTAA